>PVJL010005579.1:0-70000 GCA_004026885.1 Lyroderma lyra
GCACCCTGGGAGCCCTCCTGCCCACCTGGGAGCCCTCCTGCGCACCCTGGGAGCCCTCCTGCCCACCTGGGAGCCCTCCTGCGCACCCTGGGAGCCCTCCTGCCCACCTGGGAGCCCTCCTGCGCACCCTGGGAACCCTCCTGCCCACCTGGGAATCCTCCTGCGCACCATCGCACTCCCACGTGGTGCTGGGGTGTGGGCTCAGCGGAAACCCATGCAATTTCCAGTCCCTATGGCTGTGGGGCGCATGGGTGAAGCAAAGGGTTTGATCGTGGGTCTAGGTTTCACCGAATGTACAGTTACTGGGCTTTATTTCTAGAAACCAAGGACATGCTGCTAAGGAACTGATCTAGGAGCCTCCTTGCTCATTTTCTAGGCTGCTGCTGCATCTGTGCCTCCCCATCTCAGCCTGAAGGCATGAGGTGCCTTGTATTTCTGCAGAATCTCTATGGCAACGGGAGCCTCGCTCCCCCTCAGCCACATGCCCATCCCCCGCCGACCTAGGAGCACGCGGGAGAGTGTGGAAGGCATGACTAGCGTGTGCTCACCGGTATCACTGGTTTTCACCCTCTTCCTGGACATAAGAAAGGACCACACTTCCCTACCCCTTGAGGTCAGACAGGGTCACGTGACCTCCTTTGGCCAATGAAATGTGAGCACAAGTGATGTGCCTCTCTTCCTAGTAGAAGCACTGACGTCCTGGGGCGTGACCCTCTATGCTTTCCTTGCTCAGGGGACTGCGCAGATGTGGGGCAAATTCAGCCTAAGATGTCTCCTGCCTCTTGCGAACAGAGGCAGAGTGGTGCAGGGTTAGGGCGTGGGCCCTGGAGTGGAATCATCAGATTAAAACCCCAGCTCTGTCACTTTGCAGCTGCATGACTTTGGGCAAGTCTCCCTGCATTTCTTGGTGCCTCAGTTTCCCCGTGTGCAAAATAGGGACCGTCCTGGGACCTACCACATGGTGCCCTCATGAGGTTAAATGAGATTGAGTCCCAAAGCCTCACAGCAGGAAAATCGAGCAGAGACTCTTTCTTTTCTTTTTTTTTTCTTTG
Organism: Lyroderma lyra; assembly: GCA_004026885.1. Lineage (NCBI taxonomy): Eukaryota > Metazoa > Chordata > Mammalia > Chiroptera > Megadermatidae > Lyroderma > Lyroderma lyra. Next base: position 1,053 of record PVJL010005579.1, read on the forward strand.
CCCCTTTCACCTCTCCCCTGGGACCCGGGATGCACCCATTCACCCTTTCGGGCCTGGGAAAGTCACATGCTGGGAACATAAGAGTGGGGTGGGGGGGTATTGAAAGCTGAAAAAGGAGGGGAGACCCTGGTCATCATGGCACACAGGAGTTAGGCTACACCCCGCTGGCCGTATGAAACCTGATGATTTTGAACTTTTAGCTTCGAGTCCTGGTCCCTCCCCCATGCTGAATAGTGGTGAGAAACTGAGGCAAGAGGGGTCAGCCCGGTCGAGCCCTGAACAAAGGCAATGAGAGCTGAATTAAAGCCCCTTCTGCCATGGCAGGGCCCTCAGAGGTACCTGACTTTTCTCTGTCATGAACCGAACCAATCCTCCGTCCAGTTGTAGCTACAACTGCCAGCTGCCCCCGGGGCAGCCGTGGGAGGAAGAAACACCCAGGCCTGGAGCAAGAGTCCTTGTGGAGACGCCCTGACTGCAGGGAAAGTGGAAATTTTTATTGCAAGTGTAAATCTGCAGCACGGCATCCGGCGTGGGGTCCGAGAGGCCTGCGTCCCCCCCGGGTGCTGAGGGTGGGGTGACCGTGGGTGGGGCTGTTTGCCAATAGGAGCAATGCAGGGTCTTCTCTCCGCGGAGAGGGGGCGGTAGGTGGGCAGAAGGTTGTAAGGGGGGGTGCTGAAGGGACTTGGGGCCAGGGGCCGCGTTGGACCGAGCCTCTCCAGGGCTGGTTCTGCCTTTCCCTGCGGACGCAGCCACGCCTCTGCCTCTGTCATTCAGGCACTCAGCACAAGAAGGTCCTTGGAGGACAAAACAGAGAAGCCAGTTAGTGGGTGGGTGGCTTCCAGCTGCAGCCTCAGCAGTCACCTGCCTTTGGACCAGGCAAGTCACGTTTCTGGGAAGCAGTAGCTCTGAACGGGGGGGTGGGGGTGGGGGTGGGGGGGACAACTGGATCCAAAGGGGCCTGAGGGTCATCCTGGCTGTGTCATCAGCTTGCCCTGGACAGGGGACCTTGGGCAAGACACTTTCTCCCCTGCTCCTCATCTCCTCCTCACCCCCAAAATGAGAGAAGCAGGCCTGAGCCCCTCTCCACACTCTCCCCAAACTCAGTTTTTATACTTAAAAATATCAACAACAAAACAAATAATGAAAGTATGGATCTGACCCATAGAGCAAAATAAATACCCACGAGTCTGCACTGACATAAATAATTGAGTAAATAAATAAATGAGGGAGCAGGGACAGCTCTTCCTTACACCAGAATTCCAGCTAATATGTGTAAAAGGAATTAGAGAAATAGAAAATCACTATTAGGCAAATACACGGCTGCAGGCGAGAACCATCAATGAGTGCCAGAATTAGTGAGAGAGAGTGTGACACAGAGCGAAACGTTTGCCTAGCCTGGAGCACCTCCCCGACGTGCTCCAGTCACGAGTAGAAAAATAATAACTCAGTGGAGAAGCCTGGCAGGAACCACCTCCCCCACATGATCACGGGGCACAGGGCTCTGACGTCACACACCCCTGATCCCGAGCAGCGAGAAGGGCACAGCATCACTTTGCTGTTTGCTTGGTACAGAGTCAAGACTCGAACCCAGGTCACTGTTGACCCCCTGATCAAAGCCATTTTTAAAAATAAAACTCCAGAAAGACTGGAATGAAAAACAGGGAAATGTTGTAGGCGGTGATTTCTAGGATGCGTGTGTGTATGTGTGTACAGGTAAGTGTGTGTTTAGTCTTTCCTGTATTTTCCAAATTTCAGATACTCAGCATATGTTTTCATAGTGGTTTTTATAGTGGAAACAAGACCCCCTGCATTTGAATTTCAAGGCACCTGCCATGATTATAATTAGTAATTCCTTCAGGAATATTTGCCCAAAGGCCCATCTCCCCAGGCTGGGAGAGCTTTGGAAGGGCCCTGAACATATTTTGTTCACTGCTGTATCCACAGCCCCTTGAATGTTGTCTGGCACACAGTAGGTGCTCAATAAAGTTTTCCCAACGAACACTGCCCCTCTACTTTGGGCAAAGACCTTGCTGCTCTGAGCCTTACTGTCTCTTCCGTAAGATGGGGCAGTGACACCTGTGGTGAGGACTAGATGAGACTGGATGTGAAAAGCTTCATTTAAGGCTTCCTCTAGTGTTGTTTCCTGTTCCTCGGCCCCATCCGTTGAAGGAAGAGGTCCCTGCTTCCCCACTGTCCCCCTTTCTCTTCCTCCTCCTCCCAGTTCCCGGAGGAGGGGAAAGCAAACAGCTTTATCTCCCCTTACCTCCAAGATGTCGATGTCTGCATTGCTGAAGTCGATGTTAAGGATTTTGGGGAGAGGGACACCAGAGCCCAGCACGGCTGCGGGGATAAGAAAACACCAGTCAGGTACAGTCAGCGCGGCCAGGAGGTGTCAGCCATCGGGGTCCTCGTCCCTGCGATCCTCTTGGCCAGCGCGCCCCCCTCACCCTTGCCCGCCTGCTGAGTTCTGGGCCTCTCCCGAGACTGTTCGGAGGATGTCACCTCCTCCAGGAAGCTTCCTCCACCCCAGGCCAAGCAACCTGGTTCCTGCTGCTCCGCCTAAACAACTCCATCGCAGAAATCACAGTATATTCACTCTCTGTCCCAGCATCTGTCCCCTCTACTAGACTGTGAGTTTCTTGCAGGCAAGGGCCGAGCCCCCAGCAGACACGGGCCTGGGCCAGGCACGGAGGACAGGACAGAGGCCTGCTGGATGCGGGCCTGGAAGGACACCCGCCGCGCGTGTGCTGTCTGCTTTCAGGTTGTCAGAGCCTAGGTAGACCTGCTGGTTAATGTTCTAGAAGAATTTAAAAAGTAAGGTAGGGAGAAGAGGGAGTAAGGAAGGGAGGCAGGAAAGAGTAGGCGGGAGAGACTGGATCGGTGAGGTCAGACAGACTTCCTGGCTCCGGCAGGACTGTTCGGAGAGCGGGGGGCACTGTACCCCGGAGTGTACCCCAGAGAGGACCGTGAGGGCTGCCCGGAAGCCCCCAGCCACGTGCTAGGGAAGCTGGAGGCGCTTAGGGAGGGGCTGTTCGTGCTGTCAGTGTTTCCATGGGACTCTCTTCTCAGGGGATCTCGTGGGACTAATTTTCTGGGGAGCCTCCTTTGGGCATCGGGGGTCTAATCCAACCTCTCACTTCTGAGGATGACAAATGGCAGTAGAGTGACATGCAGGGGTCTGCTGCCGCGCTCACGCCGCCGTCAGTGACCCAGCCAGGGCGCCCGCCTCCAGCTCCCGCTCCCGGTCCGCCCGGCCCAGCTCGAGGTCACCCTCTCTCGCCAGGAATGGGCGTGGACTTGGCAGCCCACACTTTGCCCGTGAGTGAGACTCATCCTCCTTTGGCGACAGTGCCCAGAGTAAGGGTCTGCTCGGCACCACGGGCCTCTTCCTCCTTTCCCCCAGGAAGCAGAAGTGGGGCCAGAGGTGAGGACGGGGGGACAGAGGTCCTCAATCATAACGGGGTGGCCCCGTCGACGGGGCAGCTCTCCAGCCCCCAGACGGCCCCGCAGGTCGCCCCAGAGAGGCAGAGCCATCGCGGTCCACCCCACCGGCGTCGGCGGGCGGGACAGCCCTGTCCTGGCCTAGCGGCCGCCCGACAGGCAGACTCTGGGCTGGGGCGTCAGTGTGTCCACGAGAGCAACTTCGGCTGGGTCCTGACTGAGCTTTGTACAACAATAATGCATGCATGCAGTTCCTGTGCAAGTGACAATAGGTGCATGATCAAAAATAAGTCAGGAATGCACAAACGAGAATGTACCTAATGATACTGAACCCCTCGAGTGGTTAAGAAGGCAAATCTTATGTTATGTGTATTTTACCACAACTAAAAACCAACACAGAAAACGTATAAAAATAAATCAGGAAAGATGTTGGACTGCATTAACCCTTTCACTGCATTAATTGACTTCAAGCTTTTTTGTTTTTTTTTTAAATGTGTCAAAAAGCCACAAAAAACAAAAAGTTGGTATTTTGACTATTTTATGCATTTTGAGCTACTTTGTATATAAATGACATTATTTTTATTTTAAATTTTTGTTATATGGTAATAAATTTACTTTATATTGAATTTTAGCAAAAAAAATACTCAAAACATACTAAGTGTTATCAATTAGATTCAAGTATAAATTAGAATCTAATGGCATTGATGACATAAAAAATTTGTTACAAAATGTTACACAATGTGGCATACAAAACATTTTTGTTATTGATAGTGCAAGCCACAGGAAAACATATTTTAAAATCTTATAAATGGAGAAAAATATTTGAAACAGTTTCACACTGAATAACAATTTTACAGTAATTACAGTTGGTAGATGGAAATACTCATTTGGACATATCTGAACATGGCAGCAAAAGGTTAAAGAAAAAAAAATAGTATGTCTGAAACCTATGTAATTCTTGCTAACAGATGTCACCCTAATAAGTCTAACAATAAAAATGAATTTAAAAAATATAAAGAAAAGCTGAAAGGCAAAAAAATAAATAAAAAAAAAATAAAAGCAATGTAGTAAGTGATTATGAAATTAACAAAAAAAAAGTTAAAAATTTGAAAGACAGGTCAGAAAATATAGATTGGCTTTCTTGTCAGTATATGTAATCTGTTTCCATATTCTATATTTTTATTACTAACAATTCATATATATATATATATATATAATGATCGTATTATTACATTTGTCCATTAAATCTGAAATACTTCTAAAAAAAAGAAAAAAACAGAGAAAGAAGGGTTTAGAAAAAAGTATACCCAGATGTTGAGATCAATTGCCCCTGGTGATGAGATTTTCTTTTTTCAACTGTTCTGAACTTTCTAAAATTTACACACATATAATTTTAATGTACAATCAGAACTGGACATAGATAATCAAAAAAACAAAACAATCAGTGACATAAAAAAATAGAATAAAGCAAAAACAGCAAATAAGGAAGTCATTGGACCCTCGGGACAACACTTGCATCAGAGGCGTAAATAAATAAGCTTAGAAAGCTCTCAGAAATACTAGTGAGGCGAACGGCTCTGTGTCAGCTGTGCCCGACAAGCCGGCAGCCCCCGTAAGCACGCTCACCGTTCATCGCGGGCATGAACGCCAGGTCAAAGATCTTCCCCACCAGCATCTCCATGAGGCCAACCTGCAGGGAAAGGAGAACTCAGCCCAGGTAGCGGTTCACTCAGATCCAAAAGACTCACTCCCTGAGGCCCCGCCCTGTGGCCCAAGAGCTGCTCTGGGAGAAACTGAGAGCTGGCAGGCAGCCAGAGCCCCTGTGACGCCAGAGCCACCAGCCCGGCAGTTCCAAGGCCGTCTGGGCCCCGCCTGCTCTCTGTCCCGATGGGGAGGCTGAGGCCCAGGGCAGGGCCAGTGCTGGTCCAAAGCTCATGGGGAGGAAGGGGCTAAGAGAAGGCCAGTTCTTCCCCAGGAGGCACTGTGGTGGCTCATTCTGAAACCACGTTGGTGTCTCGGAAGGTTCTTGGGCCCCATAGCCAACACTCCGGGCTCACATCCCAGCTCAGCCTCTGGGCCTCCGAGAAGATTCCCCCACCTCTCTGAACCTCCGTTTCCTCATCTGAAAACTGAGCCAGCAAGCCCAGCTTGCAAGGACGCCATGAGGATTAGGAGCAGGTCGCGTAAAGAGCCTGGCCACGAGCCCTTTCGTACGTGATCGCTCTTAGTAAGTCCTGCTTTCCACACCTGACAGTGGAAGCGAATAATCAATCCTTCCCTCCTAGGGTGCTTGTCAGAACCAGACTAAGTTCTGATGCAGAGAAAGCCTGCTGAGGGCAGTACCACGTGGTACCACAGTGACCAGAGCACGGGGACTCACATCCCCGCCCTGCCTCTAACTTGCTCTGTGACCTTGGGTAAGTCACTTAACTGCTCTGTCTTTGGCTCCCTTGTTTGGAAAATGGGCTAATAATTGTACCCAAATCATCAATTCATTATGAGGATTAAATGAGAAAATCTTGGGGTTTTTTGTTTTCTGTTTCTTGTTTTGTTTTGTTTTTTAAAAAAGCAGGATTTAGTGCCTGGCACCAATCACTGCCGCTCCACAAGCACTCACTGATTTCACATTAAGTGACAGCAGTTTTCTGCTTGGAGATTCCAGTTGTAGCCCCAGCACTGCCCCAACGGGCTGGGAGGCACGTTGCTGCCTTTCTCTGGGCTCCAGTCTCTTCATCTCTACAGTGAAGCTGATGATCCCAACTCAATGGGTTGTCATTTAGGTTAGAGAAGCTCAAAAATGGGCAACACAGTGGGCACACGTGGAAACCACCAGGCTTGACCTGGGAAGCCAGCGTCTGTTTCCTTGTCAATTTATAAGAGAAAAGAGGGGCATTTCTGAAGCCTTCGGTGGGGTGGGGGGCCCAAGAATGAACAGAGCTGAAACAGGACCACACCCTAGAATATGAATGTCTCGAAGTAGAAAAGCAGAATTCCAGAACACAGAGGTGAACGGGGGTTAGAAGTAAGTCCTGTCTGTTTTACAGTTGAGGAACCCGGGGCTCAGAGTGGGTTGGTATTACCAAGGCTTCAAGGGAATTAGTGCAAAGCAGAGCCCTCTCCATGATCCAGGGGGAAGGGGTCCCAGAGGACATGTCTGCCCCCACCGCCGCCCCACCCTGCAGTGAAGGCATTTGGGCCAAGTGGCCTCCATGGGGGCAGTGAGTTAAAATGTGACAGCAGCATAAGCAGAGGGAGAACCTGCACTCTGCGCCTCCCCGGCATGGTGGGCCTGTCTGCCCACCTCTGAAATGAGGCCTGACGGCACTGATGCCAACACTTTGGGATTCACAACCACCCCAGGCCCCGGCCTGCTCACGGGGATGCCATTCCAGGCAGATCTCACTCTGGGGCCCGAGCTTGGTACTTACATCAAAATTGCCCACATTTGAGGTTCTAAGGTTGAGGCTGGTCCTGCAGATAAAGTAGACAGCCAGTCAGAAATCGTGATTGCCTGAGAATCACAAAGGGCTTGAATGTCACTAAGCTGTCGAAGCCCCTCCACCAGCATCCTCAGGAGGACCTCTCTTGATCTGGGGGGGAGTTAGTTAACAACTACGTTGGTCTCAAGTCCTGAGCACCGACCATGCACCAGACATGATGACAAAGCTCTATGTGCCTGCCACATGCCTAAGGCTCAAAGCACAGCTGCACCACCATGTGACCTTGTGTCCTTGGCCAAAGTACCGAACTTCCCTATGCCTCAGTTTCCTCCTCTGCCAGGTGGCTGGCTGCAAGGACTAAATAAGGTCCTTCAAGTAAAGCCCTTGGAACTGCCTGGTGCCTGGTGAGCACCGTGCGCACGTTACTGACCACCCCTGCCTTGTTTAGCCCTTTCAGCAGCCGTGCGGGAGAGGAACCTGAGGCTCCAGGGGATCTTGGCTACAGAGCTGGGACGTAGAGCCCTGACTCACACTCTGAGCCTGTGCTCTTGGCTGCTGGGCTATTCTGAGCAGGGAGGACCGAGGCCTGGGTTCAAGGGTTCACTCTGCACTGTGAGGGCCTCAGTCTCGCTGCACCTGAACCTCACCTGCAAACCAACAGCCCTGCCTGAGAGGCCAGACCAGACTTGCCCGTGGGGCAGAGACTTTGGAGCCATTTGGCATCCAGCAAGAGAGAAACAAATGTTTTGTTGCTTCCCGATTTCTCCTCGCATTTCTCCTTCTCCCTTGGCCACTCCGTCCTGGCCCTGCGAGGCTGCCCGCACTGGTCGTCCTGCTCCTGGTGCTGCTGGCCACTTCTCATCCAGGCCGCAGGCTGAACGTCACCTCCTTAGAAACTTCTGGGTGGTTCTGATTAGTATCACGTTATAAGCAACACCCGTTGTAGGGCTTGATAAGTATTGGTTGTAAGAAGAAAAATTTACAATGAACTAGGCACGTGCTAAATGTTTTACTTACAATCTCATTAATCTTGAGATGGGAATAATAATAGTCCTTACTGCCATAGGCTGATGTCAAGAAATAAATTAATTAAAGATCAGTCAGGGCTTAACTCAATGCTTGGCACATAGAAAGCATCCAATAAATAATATTATTATGAGTCCTATGAAGTAGGGATGATTATTCCCATTTTTAGATGAGAAAATAGAGTTTCAGAGTGGCAAGGCCACTTGGCAAATGTCACACAGCTAGTCAGTGGTCTCGTTGGGATTTGAGCCTATGCTGCTTGGCTCCAAAGCCCGTGCTTGTCACCATTTAACACAGCCTTGGGTTAGACAGACCGGTTTGGCTCATAGCCCCTCACTGTACTCCCTGTGTGGCACTAAGTAAATAAATCCAACTCTCTGAGCCCCAGCTTTCTCCTCTTTGCAATGGGAGAACCATAGCCCTGACTCCACAATCCCACTGGGAGATTAAACAGGACAGTACAGGGAAGCCTGCCCCGTCATCACCAGGGTCATTATTATTATCGATGTGGCTGTTGTTGGCAGTTGGCTATTCCTCACAGCTTTACCCACCCCATCTGGTTCATGTCAGTGGTCTGATAGCCACAGCCCTGACAGCCACAATTCAGACCTCGAAGCCCTCCCTGGTGTCCCTCTGCGAGCTGGCACCAGACACTGCTGCCCCAAGGGGCCTTTCTGACCACAGGAGCCTGAGGCCGCAAACCCCCTTACTTGTCCAGCTTGGTGTCAATCAGAAGCTTATCGTCTTCCACGGAAAACATGGCCAAGAGTTCTGTGTCCTGGAGGAAAGGGAAGGAGAATGAAATGTCACTGCCATTGTAGATTGACAACTGCCTGCAAAGGGCTCACTGTGTGCCAGGCGCTGGCTAGGTGCTTCTTTAACACTGGGCATAACCCTGAGGGCTGAATCAAACCCTTTTATAAGTCAAGATCTCCATTGGATACACCCGCACTAGAGGGAAGGGGTTAGGAATAATCAATTTGTTATTAACTGTTGTTCACCAGTAAGTCACAGCAAGGACTAAGGGAACACTTCTCAGGAAGACAACTGTCACAGGAGTCCAACAACTGGCATGAGCTATCTCAGAGTGGGTGGAGTGGCCTGTGGCCTAGGAAATCTACTTCCGATAAGCCATTGTAGATGGGATTGGGTATCATCACTGTCAATCATAATTGCCATGCCCACCCTATGAGAGGGTATAAAAGATCCAGACCATCCCCATCTCACAAGTGGAAGCTTTGTTTTAGGAAAAACCCTTCACTTCCCTGTCTCCCCCTAAAATAAAATAAAATAAATTGGTCTTATAAAAAAAAAAAAAAGGAAGCTCCCAACAAATTCAGGTAACATTATTAGTAATAACAATAATAACAATCATTGGGATGATGGAAAAGGGGTTCTAAGTGTACGAAAAAAATCTTTACACAGTAGGGACTAGTCAACAGGGGACTGGATGAGGGGTAGCCACCTCCACTTTCTGGGTGAGAATCAGCCCTTTTAAATCTCTCATGTCATGATGAGAGCCCTCCTTCCACACATACACACCAGGGGTTGGCATGCTCTTAGACTAGAGATGGCTCATTTGGTCTCAAGTCCTGGGAGGAGAGACTGGGAAGACATGGGAGATGGGACAGAACCCAATGTCTGAGTCCAAAGCTATAATCATGGAGCACATGCCTTCAAAAATATTTACTGAGCACCTACTATGTACTGAGTCCTGGGCTAGCCTCTAGGCACCTGGCAATGAAGAAGACAATTCACATCTCTGCCCCCAAAATAAACTAACAAACAAATGCACTTTATAATGTTAGGTTAAGGGTATGAACAAAGTAAAGCAAGGGAGGGAGAGAGAGATACACACACATACACATACGCACACACACACACACACACACACACAGAGAGAGAGAGAGAGAGAGAGAGAGAGAGAGAGAGAGAGGGAGAAAAGATGGAGATATTTTAGATAGGTGGTAGAAGACCTCTCTGAGAAGGGAAGATTTGAGAAAAGACCTAAAGAAAATGAGAGAGTAAGCCATGCAGCTATCTAGGGGAAGAGCATTCCAAGCAGATGGAACAGCATGTGCAAAGGCCCTGGGGTGGGGTGTTTTGGGCATGTTGGAGGAAGGATTGAGGAGCTGAAAGGTGCCCAGGGGGTGATCCAGAAGAACTTTATGGGAAGTGATTTGCTCAATTTCACACAGCTGGAAGACTGGATTTGACTCAGATCATCTGGCCCCAAAGTGAAGCTTGCAGTCACTATGGTGGAGACTGTAGGGGATCTGAAGGAGTCTGTGGACTGCAAGAGATCATGTGGTCACCCATACCCTGAGGCACTCACCACATCAATGAGGCAGATAGTGGTCTTGACGTCATTGGGCTGGGACACCATGACCTCAGAGGTGGCAAACACCTTCACCAGTGCCTTGTCCTTCTGCAGCGTCACTGAAGGTGGGTTCGGCACCTGGATCCTGATAATGAGTGGGCGGGACTCGGGGTACTGCTGGAACACCTGTGGGTGGACACCAGGCTGGAGTGAGTGGGGCCCTGGGTATTGAAGGGTCTCAAACTGTCTACATTCAGATCCAACAACATCACTTGAGTCTTATAAACCACAGGCAAAGGCTCCAACCTGCTGCTGCATTTGGGCAAGGGGCTGCCCTCTCCGAGCCTCTCACATAGGGTTATTATTAAAATTAAATGTGATGATGCTAGCAAAGCTTCGAGTGCAATGCCTCATGTATGGAAATGCTCAAAACCTGGTACTGAGGGAGATGAGGTCACCTGGACATTTGCAGTGTCATTGAATTATCACGACAACTCCAGAGGGTGTTTTTTCCCTCCACGTTGTAGGTAAGAAAACTTAGGCTCAGAGGGAAATACCAAGTAAATTGTCCAAGACCAGCAGGAGAGGTGAGATTCCAGCCCAGACCCTTTCTCCCCTCCTATTGTCTCTAGACACCCCACCCAGAAAGAGAAAATCCATTATTTGAGGTGTCTAACAATGAAGTCCTGGGGCAAGGCACAGCCTACCCCACCGGCTGGATTTGCTGGAGTCTGAGCCAATTTGCTAAAGGGTCAATTCAACAAATGGCCGGTTTCCCATAATTGCTAAATACCTGATTTACCAAAAACTTTATTTCAAGGAACACTTTTCTTAAATATATTAAATGAACATAAGTATATGGGGAAAACCACAGAGTTACTTTTTAAAAATCCACTTCAATGGCAACTTTTCCATAGGCAATGCAGCTGTGTGGGTCTGGTCCTAAGAGGACTCTATTCATTTTCTTGAACACAGCCAAGGTGCAAGTCTTTGGAAAAAGCTCTTAGTCTATTGACAAATCTAGTAAATCCATCCAAGTGGCCAGTCGGTGAATTCACACTTTGGCACATTGGTTTTACTAGATGATTTGGTGAACTGGCTTTTCACAAAGGGACTTTCAGGACACTTCCCCAGAGGGGCCTGGAGTCCCAGCCACCCCAGTCCCAACACACAGAGTCTCCAACAATTATCAAACCTTCCTTTCCCAGGAGACCCCGGACTCCCATTCCAGTTCTGGTCAAGCCTCTTCTGGGGACTGCACCCCAGCCTGACTCTCCAGGATGCATTCCCTCGTGTCTAACTTGAATCCCTCTGCTGCAGACCCAGCCCCATGGCAAGGCCTGAGTCCCTGCTCTAGCCCAACTCTGTCACTGTCACATCGTGTGACCTCTCTGTGCCTCTGTTTTCCCATCAGTAAAATGGGTTTTCCCCCTCTGGCCCCATGGATGGGGGCATGGTGAAAACCAAGCGAAAGGGTGGATTCTTAAAAACTTTCATAAACTGTAAAGTGCAGTGCTCATAAGAAGTGGCCCAATAAATAAAAGGTCCGGTTGGATTGGTTCACCAGTGCCTTCTGGAGCGGTCACTGTTCATGACTAGGTCATGGTGCTCTGCCATTCTGCTTCCAACCACAGGAGAGCGATAGTGACCATTTGTTGAGTTTGGTCTCCTGTTCTGCCTCCTTTGAATTCCACCCAGAACTAGAAGGACCGGTAGAAAAGATGGAAAACGTCTAAAATGGCTGAGATCACAGCGTCTTTCACACCTGTATCACCTTACGATGTGAAAAAGCCAGGGCCTGGGACCAGAGCATGTTATGAGTAACAAGAACAATACTACGTAACATCAAATGCCTACCCTGTGCCTGGGTTCAAACCCCAGGTCCACAGCCACCTTCTGAGCTGAGCATTGTTGCTCCCATTTTCCAGATAAGAAGACGGAGGCTCAGAGAAAAGTCATTTGCCTAAAAGGTAGTATGGTTGGGATGCCTGAGTTGGAATTCAAATTCGCGTTTGCTCCAAAGATCTGGCTTTTTCCCTTGAAGCTACCTACCATGGACCCACATGTGCCCTGTGTCAACACCTCCTTTCATCTCCTTTACCCTCCTAGATGGACCTGTGGACTAGGAGTTGGCATCCTTTTCTGACAGATGAGAAAGCTAAGGCTCAGAGATATTAAGACTCTTGCCCAAAGACACACAGCAAGGAAGTGGCCAGGCCAGAATTAGACTTGTGCAGGCCAGCCCACTGCTAGAGCTGAGGAGCTTTCCACCCTCTGCACCCCTTCCTCTGTGCCTTTGTCACTGCACTCCCAAGGTGGGGTCAGAGCACCCCACTCTAATGTGGAGCATCTTTCCTTCCATCCCAGATCCTGGGAGGAGGACGAGGCTGAAGACAAGGGGACACGTTGACTTTACGTACCTTGGGAATCAGGGCTCCCAGCGTGGACGTGGTAAGTGGAGGAAGCTCTTCAAACTGCAGGACAGGAAGAGTCGTGTGAGTCCCTGAGGCTATGGGGACAGACAGGAGTTGCTAACAATGATTAACTCCTACATACTCTCAGACAACCGGGGGCTGGGGGCATCGTCTCCCCTCCTTAAAGACACCTAAGAAGGCCCCACCTGTCCAACAACGGCCACCATTTAGACCGCGGAACTGTTCTGTGGTTAAGTGGCAGCCGGCCGCTTAAGCTCACCACAGGCACGCCTCAGAAGGCAGGAGGCAAGACCTGACTCCTTGTCCTCTGAAAATGTAACCCTGTGTTCAAACAAGGTCACCCTCAGCGAGCCCATGTGCGTAACCCAGTGTTCACTGAGTGCATGATTCTGCCACATCCCTGAACCACCTGGTCTATTATTTACTTAATATCTTCTTTAAATCAGCTTACTTTTTAAAACCTCAAATACTGAAAAAGTGGAAATCCAGTAACACTTGGAAGAGATGGCCATTGTAAAATGAAATGCAATAAAACGAAGCAATGCCATTACGTTCTACGTGGATGCCGTGATCTGTGGAGGGCTATGGGCGTGAGTCCTGTTCTCTCGGACTTAAAAAGAGGACACTTAAAAGTTAACTGCACACTGGCACAAAACGGAGGCTTTCCTGTTAATGGAATAAGAGGTTGACATCATTTGTGTGGTGATTTTTTAGAGAACATCTTGTTCTTACGAGTTACATAGCAAAGTTTATGTGGTGAAATGTCATAATGTCTCCAAAAACTCAAGTTGTTCAACAATAGATGATAGATGGAGCAGATAAATTAGGTGGATGTATGGATAGACGGATGGGCAGATAAAAGAATAGATAGATAAAAAGCAAATATGGCAAAATATTAACTAGGGAATCTAGGTAAAAGATATTTGGTCATTAATCGTATTATTTTGCAACTTTTCTAGAGGCTTAATATTTTTCGAAAGGAAAGGTTTGGAGAGACGATGGCTCTGGAACACACCTAAGAGTATTTTATTCTTATGTACATTTTAGTTACTTGGTATCAGTGTTTATCAGGTGAAAGGATTCTAAACATTTATATGGAGACACACATAAATGAATATATATTAACTTTTAAAAAGGAATTGGGGTACAATTGAACAGAATTGAAAGGGAGAAACTTTCTTCACCATATGATTTGATGTTGTCTATCACCATGTCTGTTATCACCTAAAATCCTGCTAGGCACCAAACACCGACATACCTGACACACCGAGGAATAGGAGATGAGTCAAGGGATGGACTGTCTATACTTCTCACTTTAAAGCAATTTCCGCCAAGGCCATGGGGTCTAGAGGATAAATAGGGAGCTGCCCAGCCTGCCCAACCTCCAGGGAGGGCCGTGACTCACCATGCCATCAGTGATGTCAATATCCAGTGCCCCTTGCTTCTGCAGGAGAGTCAGCACTGAGCCCAGGAAGTTGGCAGAAATGGCCAGTTGGGAGTTGGTGTTGTCGCCCATGGGGGGCAATTCTGGCATGTTTTGCCTGGGAGCCATGGCTGGCTGCCCCAGTGGGTAGTCGATGAGCCCTCCTCCAGCCTCCCCAACCAGAGTCTGGGGAAACAGAGAGGAAAAGGGTCACAGGCAGGGGTGCCGAGGGAAGAGTAGAGGAAGGAGGCTGGAGGCTGGGGTGTGGCCCTGAACCTGCCTCTAGCCAGCCTTCCCTGATAAAGTCTATTGGGTCCCGGTGAGTTGTTCATGCTCCCCAGCTCTTCTTCAATTTGTGATGGAACGGAACCTCTTTCAGTTCCCACTTCATGACTACTTGTATTTAAAGCCGTGGTATATTACCGTATATCGTAAACACACGCCCCATATCCATTCTTCTCGCCCTCAGTCCTGCCATATTGAACTGGTATGTTGATGCACCTGCACAATATACATCGGCGTACCTACTCTCTAAAGGCCAGACTCCTCTCCACGGCCTACAAGGCACTGGCCCGTCTGCCCCAGGGGGCCTCTCCACCTCATCCTGAGCCACTCTGCCCCTCAGCCACCCTGCACAGTGCAGCCACCAGGGCCTTGTCAGCCTCTGTCACCACCTCAGCATCCCCCCGAGACTCTTCCTACACACTGTCCCCTCCCCCACATGCCTCTGTTGCGACTTCCCATTTATCTGGCAGGTCTCAGCTCAAGTGTCACCTCCTACAGGAAGCCCTCCATGACCTCCCTGGGTACATCACATCCCCTGCTTTAGGCTCTGATAGTCGGGGACCTTCTTTCACATGCCCACGATCTGTAACTGTACATTTGTTTGAGTGATTCTTGGATGGCCTGTCCCTCCAAAGGACTGCAAGCGCCATTGGGACAGACATCTTGCTTTGTGCACCAGTGCCAGCACAGAATCCTGGCACATGGCAGGTAAGCCGATATCTCTTGAATGGCTATGTGTTCATGTATATGCCAGGTGTGCGTGTGGGCGTGTGCGTGCACAGGTGTGCTGCGTATATGAGAACATGAGTGTGCACGTGCAGCGCTGTACCTGCTGGAGCAAATGGGGAAGCACCCACATCCATGCAGCCCAGGGGGAGTCTGTATGTGCGTGTGCCCTGTGCACAGTCAGGTTCAGGGTGTGCTAGAGCCAGCTCACGCCAGCTCACAAGGCCCGATTCCACACATCTCCTCCCAACTCTGCCCTCAGTGAATCACATTGGTACCTTGAAATTGGTCATGGAGAGAGTATTTATACCATGGAAATCAGCAAACAGATTAGGACGTTTTCTTTTTCATCATGGAGAGCCGGTTGTGAATGCTCGTTAACAGCGCACTACTGGCTAGAGTCAGTCCTCCGGGAAACCCGAGTCCACAGCAGCAGCTCTCGTAGCTAGAAGCCAGACTGCCTGGGCGAAGGTCCCAGGTACCCATTTATTCGCTGTGTGACCTAGGGCAAGCGACTTTATGTGCCTCAGTTTCCTCAATCAGCGTGCCTGCCTCATGTGGTTGCTGCCTGGTAAGTGCTTGTAAGTGTTGGCTGTGATTGCGTTTTCTGACACCGCTCCTAGAAGGGCCTCCTCTAACCATAACAAGGTCTCGTTCAAATGTTGCTTCTCAGGCCTCCAGCAGGAGCCCCGGGGGACTCTCAACCCCCACCCCCACTTGGAGAGAGCGACTACCTCCCCTCGCCCCGAAGCCCAGGCACTCACATTGAGGTCCAGCTCCAGGAATTCCCCAGTCACAAGCGGGAGGCTGGAGAAGGTGTACTGAACACTTCCCAATATCCCCAGAGGAATCAGAGCTGCAGGAAAGGTTGTGGGTCACAGGGAGGTCCCCTCACCCTCCCAGAGACCTTCCTTCTTTGTGCCCCAAGAGCGTCAGACAGCAAGGCACCAGCTCCAGACCACGGAGGGCGCGAGAGTTCTAGGTTCAAATCCCAGAATTGCCTCTTCCTTGCTGTGTGACCTCAGGCAAAACACTGCATCTTTCTGAACCTCAGTTTCCCCCTCTATAAAGCAGGCTTAACATAACCCCTTGGATGGACTGTATGAAGGGGGCAATGAGATCCTGGATACCGATAAGCTTTGTAAACTGTGAAGTGCTGTGCACCAGCAAAAACGTTTTAAGTTTCCACAACATGGTCTTTCATGGGATCTGGCCACCTCCCTGACTGCTTGCGATGAAGAGCCCCACCATCCGGGCTCTGATTCCCTCGTTTCTGGCTGCTAAAGGAGAGAGCTTTTCCTGTCTGCAATAGCCGTCCTTAAACTGCAATCCCGGAGAAATGGGAGCGCCGTGAGAGGGCTGCCCCGTGTGGTGGTGGAAGCTGGCACTGCACACCTCAGGTGCCCCGTGTTGTGGCGGTCTGTGTGAAAGGAGGTCCCTGCAGGGGTAGGCTGGACCCGGGGGAGCATGGGGGCCTGGTTCTGAGGACCTGGACAGCTGGCTACTCACTCTCTGGTCCCTCTGTGGGCTAAAGCCAACCCCTTGGTTTTAGAGATGAGGAAATGGGAAAGAATCTCTCCAAGGGCACACACAGTCAGGGTAGAGCCAGGGCTCAAACTTAACCTCTTGACTCGCAGTCCAGAGCTGTAGACCCCTGGGCTCGGGGGGGGGGCATGGCGGGGGAAGGGGGTTTGGGGACAAGGGGAATGTCCAGATAGACTCTCTCTCAAGGCATCAGTCACACAGCACTCCAGGGGCCTGAGGGTGGGTCCCCGCCCCTGCACCACCACCTTGGGCCCTCCTCCCAGACATTGCAGAGTCCCTGGCCTACATGCTGGGCCCCCGTTAGGTGCTGGCGGATGTTGGCCAAATGAAGCAAAGCAGGAAGGACTTACAGTCCACGAGACCCAGCTGGTCATTGACAAGACCCAGCACCACGTCCACAATGGGGCAGAGCTGTAGGGGAGAGAAGGCGTGGAGTTCTGGGGACCGTGCAGGGGGTTGGGGAGGGGGTACACGAATAACAACAACACCAGCTAATGTTTACCGACTTGCTCTGTGCCTGGCACTGCCCTCCCCACAGCCCCACGGGGAAGGCTCGCCCATGATCCCCATTTTGCAGATGGGAAAACCGAGACTCAGAGAGGTGATGTGACTTGTCACACAGCTCAGAAGTGCCCAGACTGTGTAATTCTCCAGCTCCACCTCCTTATCCCTTCACTAATCTGTCCCTCCACGTTCCTCAGGGTCCCTCCCAGATCTCAAGGACATGCCCCAGCCCCCAGCTCCCAGCTCCCTCTCTCCCTCGGGGTCACCTGCATGCCTGCAGGGTTGGAGGTTGGACTGTGGCCCCTGCATCTGGGGAGTGTGTGCTTCCTGTCCCTGCCCCAGGTTCTTACCAAGTCAGGGAGGACGTTGGACAGAACTCGGTTCACTAAGTTGTCCACAAGGTTGGGGAGAAGCCTGAGGAGGGAGGAGTGGGGTGAGGAGGGTCTCGTCACACGTTTCCACACTCGGGGGCCTAACCCAGGCTCTGTCTGAACCGTGAGAAGCTGCTGGTGCTGAAGCCTCTCTGGTCAGAGGCTGGGGACTCGGCCACTTGGTGGGGGTGGTATAATAGAAAACACACCCCTGATGGCCAAGGTCACATTGAATAGAGCCAGTTGGGGAATTTTCTCATGAGTTGAAGCACGAATGGACACAAAATCCCCGTTAGATGTATATTCAGAAACTCTTAAAATGTGCCAGGTTTTGCACTAGTGTTTTATATTCATTGTCTATTCCAAAGGAAAAAGAAATTACCCCCATTTCACAGATGAAGAAACTGGAGCTCAGAGAAGGCAACAGAGTTACTTAGTTACTTAAAGTCACACAGCAAGGAATAGTGGAGCTGAGGTTTGAACTGTAGGATGCTTCCAGAACTTTTGCTCTTAACCATATGGTTTGTATAAGACAGGCCACTCCACCCTCCCCCAAGGCACTGCCCTGCCCACCGGTGCTCACCCTCGCAGCAGCTTGACTTTGATACCCCCCAGGAGGGTGTCACATCGCTCGATGACCAACCTAGGGTAGCCTGTGCGGTCCATGGTCAGCCGAACCTTGGCCGTGATGTTCACCTCCACGGCGATGTCCAGGAAGCCAATGAGACTGGAAGCGACCACGGGGCCAGGGAGCCAGAGAGTCAACCCCAGCCTCCAGGAAGCTCCCCTACCCCCAGACCTGCCTGGCGCCTTGCACCCCTGCCTTTTGCCCTTGCTGTCCCTGTCCCTTGCTCATCTGTAGGGGTCCCACGCCGGAAGACTTTCCTGGTCCCTCAAGTTATCTGTGAACAAATCTATGTCCCCACTCAGTCTGTGAGAGCTTCAGAAGCTGGGAACAGGGGTCAATAAAGAAACTTTATGTATAAATTTTGGTTTCCAAAGTGACCATCGATGACCAACCTTTATAGACATGCCCTCAATCCATGGGGAGAAATCAATGCAAAAGTGGGCCCTCTGAGGTCCTCTGACAAACACCTACTAGGTGGCAGGCGCCACTCAGGGGGGCCTTGGCTTGCTTTCCCTCACATGTGGCTGCAGGTGTCATTGTGCCCATTGCAGGTGAAGACACTAAGGCTCAGTGACATTAGGAAACTGGCCCCAGGTCGCACAGCTTAAATGAGAGTCAGGATTTGAACCCAGGTCGTCACTTGACTCCAGCCTCCCAGGTCTTAACCCTCACACAGGTCGCTGCTGACAGGCACCGCAAGGGGACCTGAGCCCGGCGGTATAAGCTAAGCACCGGCTGGTACCACCTTCGTCCCCGCATTACAGAGCACGAGGCCGGGGTATAGGGAGAGGAAATGACCTGCCCAGGGTCTTCAGCCAGGACCTGGGGTTCTGGGGTCCCTTCCAGGGCCAAGGCCACACACCTCTTCCCGTTGATGGCTACACGGGTGTATAAGCTCAGGTAGACACCCACGCCAGGCAGGAGCCTCACAGACACCCGAGGAAGGGTCAGCTCCACGATGCGCAGCCTGCATGGACCGAGAGTAGTGAGAGGATAGCCACCCCGCTGTCGGCCACCCCACTGGCATGGGCGCACCCTCCTCACATCCCACTTCTCTGTGCCCCATTCTGTCCTCCTGAGGTTTGTGGGCAGAGCTTAGGAAACACAGAGAAGTTGAAGAAAAAAACCACGACCCATACCTCTACGGCCCAGAGACCCACTCTTTACATTTCCATGTATTTCCTATATATATAATTTTTATTTTAAAAATGCTGTCCCTTTGGCTTGTGCCTGTCCCTACACATTCTCAGATTTCAGCTCAAGGACCTCTTCCTCCAGGAAGCCTCCCATGATCTTCCCCACATTACGTGTCCTCGTTTCTCCATGAACTTCTTATCACTGGTGCATTGTATGATTATTTCCAGGCTTCTTTATCAATGCCCAAGGACCCCACCAGCCTGCAAGCTCCGTAAGGACAAGAGTGATGTCTTTTCTTGGTTAACCGCGGGCCCGTCTCCAGTGCCAACACAGTGCCCCAACCATAGTAAGAGTGCTAAATATTTGCTGAATTAAATAGGGAATGTGAGGAGGAGGCTGGGCATAGTTGAAATTATATATATTTATATATATAATTATATATATATTTTTAGATCCTTGGGCTTTTTCCACCTAAACTATATCACTAGGACCATTGTAAAGATGAGGAAATCAAGACTCAGAGAGAGGAAAAGAATGGCCCAAAGTCACTCACAAACATAAAATGTTGAGCTGGGACTCCAATTCAGGACAGTTTAATGAAAAGACCCCCAAGTCATACAACTTGGGGTTCTCAAGACGTCCAGTCCTGAGGTCAAGTCCTGAAGTGTAGGGGCTCTGCAGACCGTCCCTCCTAACTCCCGGCCTCGGGGTGATCACCCCTGTTTGGAGGTTTATCACAAGGGGCTTGAGAGGGAGATGCCGGACCCTCCTTACCCCGTGATGCCTTGCACGGTGCTCAGGATGCCGCCTTCGCCCAGCACTCCCAGGACGCCCCCTCCGCCGAGAAGTCCTCCGTCACCCAGGAGACCGCCTCCGCCGAGCAGACCCCCCTGGCCTGCCAGGATGCCGTCGGCTGCCAGCATGCCCCCAGTGCCCAGCAAACCGCCTGGGCCCAGGGCCCCAGTGGCCACGCCGGGTGGGATCTGTCCGGGCCGCAGCTCTCGCCGGTGAAGCCTGCCCGTGGCCGCCGCGCCTCGGGCCGCCCGGTACCGCCCGTGGCCCCCGAGGCCGCGGGACGCACTCTCGGCACTGCGGTAGTCACCGCGGCGGAGAACCCTGACGCTCCCGTCGGACTCAAGGATCTCACCGTACCGGTATTTGCCCCCCAGCTGAGCGGTGTTGTCACTGGTCTCGATGTGACCGTACTTGTAATTCCCGCCGAGCTGTTTGCCGTTTGTGTATTTGGGGGGTGGGTCTCGGACGTGGAAATCGTTGTAGGGAACACCACCGGCACCTCGGGGGAATTCAACGCTTCTGAAGTCATCGTAACGGTGTTGGCCTCCACCCAAAAGGCCACCACCACCACCCAAGAGACCGCCACCGCTGCCACCCAGCAGCCCCCCACCACCACCCAGCAGCCCCCCACCACTGCTACCACCACCCAATAAGCCTCCTCCACCCCCACCACCAAGCAGGCCCCCCAGAAGACCGCCTCCCCCACCACCTCCGCCGCCACCAAGCAGACCCCCCAGGAGAGGCCCACCACCGTCACCAGCAGCTTTACCCACGGGCACCTCTCTCAGGGCTGAGCGGAGAGCATCGCTTTGCTGCAGGGTGCCCGAAATGGCTGCAGAGAAGCAGGGGTGTCCGTCAGGGGTTCCGCCCTTGCTCCCACCTCCAGCCCTCAGGCACTGCCCTGGAGCGCAGCTTGGCTCTCCCGGCCCCGCTTTCCCACAGGCAAAAAGCCGGGGTCGCGGGGTCGGCTGGGAAGCGCCCCTCCCCCCTCCTGGCGCAGAGCCAGCCCTGACGCCCGGAGCGCCTTGACCGATGGCACTTGAACTGGACTTTTATGGCCCGCAGCCAAACCTGCTCAGATTTCCTTCCTCACCCTCTCTTCCTAGTGTTCCACACTTCACAGCTTTAAAAACCTACTTCCTCATGCATATCCCAACTGATTCCTGATAGTCAGGGCCCAAGTTATTGTCCCCATGTTGATGGATAAAAACATGAAGGCCTGTGACACTCGGAGAGGAAATGCTCTCACTTTTCGTTCTCATGATAGCCTCTGGTGGGAACTGGGGCTTGTTCTTTGTCAGATGACAAAGGGTTTGGAGGCAGGAGTAATTATAGCGCCCGGTTCTGTGGGCTTTCTGTGTACCCGGAGCTGTGCTAAGTTTGCAAAAGTTCACTTAATCCTCCTATCAGTCCTCTGAGATAGGGATTGTCATTACACCCATTTTGCAGATGAGAAAACTGAGGCTCAGAGATCTCAAGTCATGGACATTAGGTCACACAGTCAGTGTTTGAACCCCAGGAAGGCTGAGCCCAAGACCCATGCTCTTAATCACTGCTCTCTACTGCCTCATGTGCAAAGTCCCCAGCGTGGTGTCTGGCACATAGTAGGTGCTCAGGAAATGGTAGCCAAAAGGAAAAGGGGAAACTAAAGCCCAGAGAGGAGAGGTCACCCATCCACCCAGTGTAGAATCTGCCAGAGAGGAAGAGGTTCTTTGGGAACTTCACAGTTGGCTGGACTGTCCTGCCCACCCCATGCCACCCCCTCCCCCCTTGCAGGGCTGGACCCACCATTGCTCAGCACTTGTTTGGTAACCCTGAGGACGGTGTTTGTCTCTTGGTGGGTGCCACACACAGCCACCACAGACAGAGCAGCCACACACCAAGCCGTCCACATGCTGGCACTGCTTCCCTCTCTGCTGAGGAGACAGTGCGTCAGATGGCCACCAACACCGCCCTGGCCAGCACGTGGAGCGAGGTACCCCTGCCAGGAGTCACGTCAGGATCCTGAGGCCCAGGTCACACAGTGCGGTGAGTCCAGAATTTCTGATACCACCTCCTGAGGTTTTTCAAACTGAAATTCATCTGGAGATACAAAGCAGATCCACTAACCAAACATGGATATTTGATTATCTCTCAGGACAAAATTTCCAAAGGGAACCTCAGGGAGAGAGGTCCTGGGGACTCCAACCGAAACAGCAATTGAATAGTAGGCAGGCTCTGGGGGGATCTCTGTAGCATCTACCCATCTACTCACCCACCTACCCATCCATCCATCCACTCATCTACCCACTCATCGAATCATTCATTCTCCCCCTCTCACTCATCCATCCATCCATCCTATCCATCCTCCCATCCGTGCCTCCACCTATCAACACATTCATCTGGCCACTTCTCCATGCACTAGCCCGCCAGCAAGCACCCTTTGTAGGAGGCAGTTCTGTACCATTTGGTTAAGATTAAGGGCTCAGGATCAGAGCTTTCTGGGTTCTAGTGCTTAGGCAAGAGACAACCTTTTTGAACCTCTGCCTTCTAATCACAACACATTGTTTCAGGTATATAATAGATACTCAATAAACATCATCTATTGTTATTGTTTTGAGACTGTTATTTCAGACCTCTAAGAAATAGGTCTTAAGTTATGAGATAAGGAGCTGAGATCGAGGAGGTGAAGCTGCATTTTGGAATGATCTGGTCAGCCTCTAGAATCTTTATTTTGCTGCCTCCATGCCCTCGCCCACTTCTCTCACGCCACCATCCCAGTCTACCCATTCAGCCTTGGAGAATCCCCATCTGGGCCCAGGCCTCCCACCTGGGCCAGACTGTGAAATTGTTGGCTTCCATCCTCTCCACTTATACACCCTCCTTCCCTTTTCCCTGCCCCACTTCTCTTGAAATTCACCGAGCCACCAAGTTCTTTCCCTACTTTCATTTGCTCCCAGGAGAGTATCAGAGGCACTCAATATACCAGAATATGAAGGACTAATATGTGTAGGAACTTTTTTTTCTGTCTTACTCACCTTACCCTAACACTACTACCCAGAGTTTTGTGCGCAAAGAGGTGTCATCACTTTCAGTTAAATAGATGGGCATCAGCGAAAGGATTTCTGGTATTAGTAAGCAGCAGGCCTCTGCCTTCCCTCTGCCAGCCCAGACACCAAAAGGGAAAGGGGCTCCTTCTTACCCCCAGAAGGTCCCTGTAGCTCAGTCTTGAGAAGTCCCGTTCACGGGGCCCTTTGCTTTGGGGTGCGTCTGGTCACAGGCCCTTTATATAGCAGGTGAAGTTTGAGTTCAGACTCAGAGAGGAAAACACTATATAATTACGGGAGACTGGAATCCAGATTTGCTTTGCAAATCAGGCATTGAGCCCCAAAACCGCAAAGGTTTGTGGTTTGTGGCTAATACTAAGAGCTATGTTCAGCCCCGGATGGTGTCACATGAGCTGGGGTTTATCAGCCCCTGGTCATATTCCTGGAGACCCCAGCTAGGCCTCCAGATGGGTGAACTGGAAACAGCCCCAAATGCATCTGATTTCCAGCTCTAAGGCAGGTACTGCCCACTCCACCTGGCTTGGGCAGGCAGGATGTGCCCACACTGCACTCCGCATCAGGCTGACGCAGGTTCCAACCCTGCTCAACCCCCAATTCACTGCATGACCCGCTTCCCTTCTCTGGGCCTCTTGTTATTTCCACCTGTTAAATGGGTATGTACGTGCCTCAGGACTGATCTGAGGATTTGAGGAGATGTAGATGGATGTGACTCTTCAAATTTGGGACTGGTGTGAAGAGAAAAGGCACCTTGGCTTTTTATGACTTGCGGGGTTTTTCCCAGTAATTTATTGTGAAATGTTCACACATACAGCAAAGTTGAAATAATTGCCACCTTACACCCACCAGCTACTTCTACTATCAAAATTGTGTCAGACCTGCTTTATCATATAGCTATCCATCTGTTATTGGTCGACCCATCCTTTTTTTATGTATTTTAAAGTGAATTGCAGGCAACAGTACATCTCCCTCTAAACACTTAAACATGGATGCCATTATGATTCTTTTCTTTAAATGTAATTTTTACATGCTGTGAAATTCACAAATCTTAAGTGTCTGTTTGTTGAGTTTTGACAATTTTATACAACCGTAGCCCAGACCCTATATCTCAACATAGAGTATCTCCGTCACCCCAGAACTTTCCCTCCTACCCCTTTCCCAGTCTATGCTGCCACCCCCAGAGGCAGCCACTGACCCCTCCAAGACCTGCTAGGACACTGCCCAGACCTCTTCCTTGGCATTTACAGTGCCTCTGCCTCCCCACTCCCACCCCAGGTTCCTGCCTCTGGGCCCTTGCACAAGCAATCCCTGCCATCTGGAATACCCTTCTCTACACTCCACTGGTCACACGTGTGCAGAAATGTCAGCTGTCCTGGGAAGATTTCTGGGAAGACCCCCAACCTTGACCCTTCCTTTGGACCACTCAGGGGTCTCTGCAGCCCATGCTGAGATCGTGGTGCTCTGGGCAAATCAAGCAAAGCAGGCCTGCGCCCCACTCCTAGCCCAGCACAGGCATAGATGGTAGTGTAGCGAATGAATGAATGAATGAATGAATGAATAAGTGAATGAATGCTCTTACTTCCCCTGGACAGGTATCTCTCTGCGCCCTCATTGTTTCTCACCCCCAACCCCAGCCTAGGTCCTCCCTCCATGTTTAACCGATGCCGCCGCCTCCTTGTCCACCTGAGAAGTCCTCAGGAGCAGGAGGGCATTTCTTTCTCCCCACCAAGGCATGCTCTCAAGTCAGGCTGAGAATAAATGTATTTCTCTGAACTCTGTAAGGGGATGCCTCGTCCTCCCTCCCTGGGGGCAGTGGGAGCTCTGAAGGCAGGTACAGTTGACGTCAAGATTGCCGATGTCACCACTGGCTCCTGAGCCAGTCCCTCTCTGGGGCTCAGTTTCCCCATCTGCAGTGGGCACATTAATGGAACAAACAGGCTCTGGGGCTGCGTACTAGGTTTGAATTCTGCTGCCAGTTCTCTCCAAGCCTGTTTCTTTGTTTTTGAGATGGTGATAAGAATGACCCAATCTCAAAAGGATGTTGTGAAGGTCAAGTGGCTTAATTATGCAAACTTCCAAGTCTAGGGCCTGGCACACAGTAGGTGCTCAGTAGATGGCATTTTTGTCCTCATCATCTCAGATCCCTGCTGGCTCCTTGTGGCAGCAAATCTGTGAAACCTGTGAGGCATATGAGGAGGCGTCTCAGCCCCGGATCTGGGCCACCTTATCCCCCCACCATCTGTGGGGCCCAGAAGAGCCCTGGCAGCAGGGACCCCAAGAATGAAGCACATTTGTTTCCGTCTCCCATTTGCCCCATGTGCCCCAGATGATCATTTCTTTCCAAGGCCTCAGTCTGGCCATCTGAGGGGTGGGCCTCCCCAGAAGGGCCTCGAGGATTACAAAGGAACCATCCAGACTGTGCCTGGAGCCTCGTAGGGGCTCAGGAAACAGCAGGCCTCTTCCAGCTCCCCACTGCCTGCCACTTCATGTGACATAAGTGTTTGTTAAACAAATATATTACCTTTTTAAATAGAAATACAATGCAAAGAGGGCAATGTGTCTTTCCCTGCAGGGACCAATGTGCATTGCAAACTGTAGAGGGCCGTGTGGTTATTGTCAGTCACTGGAGGCTCTGGGCCCATCCTCAGTCCTGAGACAAGCCAGGCCCTGGTGGCCACGAGGCTGGCCTGCCCGCTGGGGCCCCAAGAGGATTAGTGTAACTCTGGCACCCGGGAGATCACCTGGGCTTAGTGTCCCAAAGGCACCTTTGTTTGCAACTGGAGGGACCAAGCTCTGGGAGGTGACTCACTCAAAGGTGACTCAGACACGCAGGTAATCAGATGGTGGGGCTCACGCAGGGAGGGCAACAACCATGAAACAGAAGCAGTCCCGCTACGAATTCCTCCACTCAGCCCTTATCTCCCTCATGAACTGTTAGCCTCCAGGGCTGCAAGCTCAGCCGAGGGGTTCCCTGAACATCTTGTTTCATCCCCCTACCCCATCCTAAGTAAAACAGTTCAGAGCCCGGGCTCTAGAGTCAGGGGCCTGGGTTGAAATTCTGACCTCATCATGTCCTTGCTGTGTGGCCTTGGTCAAGTCACTTATCCCCTCTGTGCCCCAGTTTCCTCAAGTATAGGAGGGTTAAAACAGTTCCTAGCTTTGTTCTGAGGTCTATCCAGGGGCGTTTCCACGGCTGATGTGCAGCCAGTAGGAATCCCTCCAAGGTAGGACTAGGTCTCACTCCTCTTTGCTTCCTAGAAGCCTGGCTCCTTTTCTCCCTGAACAACTCCTATTCATCTTTCAAAATTCAGCTTACATATCAGAGAAACAAAGACAGACAGACAGTAACTCAGACAAACTCAGAGACACAGAATGGAAGATAAAGGTATTCAGAAAAATAGAGAAGAGAGGGCAGTAAAGGGGGAAGACACAGGGAGCTTGAGGCAGAGATGGAGGAAGGCAGAACGAGACACAGAGGCTGCCCAGGCCAACCCGCTAAGCCCGGGATACAAAGCTACAGTGACTATCCCCCAGGCCCCTAACCTCCTAGGAGCCCCTGCCTGGGGCCAAGGAGGGCTTCCCTTGGCCTGGGGCACAGATGAGCCGGGAGGTGCTGACACAGAGGTGTAGTTTATTGAAAGCTCAGGACTGGTCACTAAGGCCTGAGAGCTGTCTGAAGCAGAGTCCTGTGGCTGGCCCTGCAGTCCCCAGACAGGGGCACAGCTGCAGGGTCAGACACCTGAATGGGCCTGGGTGCATGAAGGACACTTATGTTGTCACCGACATAGGTAGACACTAGGAGGGAGATTGAGGCAGAGTAGTCAGTCAGCTGGGAGGGCTGGCGGCCATCTCTCAGCCTCAGGATGCCACCGTCAGCACAACACCGTTCTGCAAGGAACAGTAGTTCTCAGTTAGACCCCCTGAGTCCTTGTGCCTAATACCCCTGCCATGCCCCCATCCCTGCAGCCATCTCTGGGTCCCCCCCAACCCATGCCATGGAGTTACCACTATACCTGGAATACAGCAGGCACTCGTTAAGTGAATGAATTAACAAATGAATGAATAATGAATAAATGACATCCAGTGTGGGAGAGGTGACTGACTTTAGGACATAAGTTAAGACACACAAGTTCAAGTGCCATTTCTCCGGATAATTTACTGTGTGACTTTGGGCCAGAAAATTGGCCTCCTTCAGCCTTGGTCTTCATCTGAGAAGTGGGTCCAGGACTCCCTGCTCTGCCCACATTCCAGAGCTGGTCCAAGACTCAAAGTTGTGCTGAATTGGAAAGATTGTGAATACATGCCAATATTCAGCAATAAAAAGTGTCATGATCCATTAGCCATGCCTGCCACAGCCACAGGATGAGGAGGGACACTAACACATGTTTTTGCCACCCCTTGACCAGGGAAACTGATTCATGAGTGAATCTGAGATTGCATCCTATAGGCCAGACGTGGTCTGAACTCATCAGAAAAGAACTCTGTGATAGATTGACGATGTCTGCCATGGGCAAGTAAGGAAGGAGCGGTGACACCTATGTCATCTATTTGCCAAGTTAAGTAATCTGTAGTTCCTTGAGCAGTTTAGAAAATGGTGTAGGAAAAAATCAGAGGATGAGGCAGTGTACTCCCTTCCTGAGTTTCAAGCAGGGCTCTCCAGAGACAAGCTTAAGGCCAATGTAGACCACACCTACATGAGAAACTCACCTCTATGATCTCCAGGGCTGCATTGGCAAAATTGACATTGAGAACCTTAGGCAGGGGAATGCCAACGTCCAGTTCCACTGTAAAGAGGGAATGGTTGAAAGCAAAGATATGTGGAGGGCCTGGGTGAGACTTGCTAACCCTATTCCACCACTTTCCTTGAGTTAGCCACTTCTCTTCTTGGGGACTCAGTTTCCCTTATTGGCAGACTCCTAGTCATCCTACTAAACCCAAATAAAAACACCCCTGTTTTATATTGTCATCAGTGGCTCCTGTCAACAGAGCCTCCTCAAGGTTCCATCAGTCGCTTGCACACTCTGGGTCATCTACATTCTAGTCATTTTTTTATATGACTATTTCCCACTGGATTGTGAGTTCGAGGACAGGACCCAGGTCAGATAGTTCTCAGGGCCCAGAGTCTGGAGTGATGTAATCAATGTTGTTTGAACGAAAACATTGGTGCCTTGATTTCTGCAGCTTAGAAATGGGGATCAAGCCCTCTCCAGCCTCAGTGTCTCTATCAGAACAATGGAGAGAAGCAACAGATTCAACAATTGCAAATTAAGGCACTCCATGTGTCCAAGAAGACAGCAAAGGCTGCACATACCATTAAGCTTCGGCACATATGCCACCTGGACCACGTCACTGAGCCATTGTTCCAAATGGGATGCCTGCAGCGGAGCACAGGAGGGTGGAGAGGTGTGGACCCCCAGGGAGAAGTGCACCCCAGAGAGGGACAGCCAGAGGTCCAGCTGCCCCAGCCTCTCCCATGCTTGAGGACACAACTGCTGGTGGGTGGTCCACTAGTGAACCCAAAGGGGACTTAGATTTAGGACGACTTCACTCTCGGCCTGTGAACTTAAGAGAGTTGCCTTCCTAGAGGAAGGGTCTGTGGGCCTACAGGGTGAGTCTGTGCCTGAGAAAGAAAAGAAAATGTGCCTAGCTCCAGTAGAACTCTGTGCGGGCTGACCTTAAGATGTCTATCAGCTTAGGATCCCTTAGAACAGGCCTGTCCAACCTGCGGCCCAGGACGGCTTTGAATGCGGCCCAACACAAATTCTTGAAACGTTACAAGATTTTGTTGCAACCCCTTTTTAGGCTCATCAGCATAGTGTTAGTGTTAGTGTATTTTATATGTGGCCCAAGACAATCCTTCTTCCACCGTGGTCCAGGGAAGCAAAAAGGTTGGACACTGATGCCTTAGAATGTTCTAGAACTTGAGACCATCGTGAGATTCAAGAACCTCAGAACTCTGTGAGAAGCAGGAAATTAAGGGCTCTGGGGGGCTATGAAATGTTAGAGCTTTCTGAGTTCAGGAAACTTGTGCGAAGTTCCAGAATTATGAACTCTTGTGAGATTTTAGATGTTTACAACTTTGTGAGGTTCCAAGGCTTTGGAGGATCATGAGATTCACTGTCCCAAGATGATGACTCTTCACACACACACACACACACACACACACACACCCCTGCCCTGAGGTGTGCCCACTCTGGCTTGCTGGGGCCAAGTCCCGGCAGAGGCCAACTCGGTCACGGCCCACGTTTGATTGCTCCTCCTTCCCTCCCCACTTAAAGCTCTCACCCCACCAAGCCGCTCGCCCTCCCAAGAACTTACATCAAAAGTGTGGGCGAAGGAGGAGGCCAGCTTGACTCTGAGCCTGGTGGAGAGAAGAGACTGTTGGGGTCCTCAGCCTCCACCCCACCACCTGCTGAGCGGTGCTCCATCCCACCCCACCCCAACTCTCCAGGATCAGGAAACAGGGGTATAGGCCCAGCTCTGCCTCTATACAGCCTTGACTCAGAAATTCAGTTTTCCCACCTGTAAAATGGACCCAGATAGGTCTAACCTCCTTTTGAGAATTCATATCCACCACCTCCGACTCCATGAACCTAGAGCCGCAGTCTGACCCCCATGTGTTTGACCCTGGGCAAGTGGCTGAACCTCTCGAAGGAGTGGCCCTCCCACAGACTGAGCACAGACACAGGGTGCCCTGAACCCAGTAGGCACTCACTAAAGGCAGTGAGCAGCTAGCTCAAACACAGGGCCAGGGCCACAGCCTGGACACAGATCTCTCTCTGCTAAAGGCCTGAGGCATGAACTGACACCAGGAAGGGGACTCGAATCCGGGCGGAGGTTAGAAACGGGGCAGTGGTGGGGCTTTGCAGGGGGAGGGTATAGTCTGGGGTGCCTGCGTGGGACACTAAAATGGGGTCAGGTGAGCACTGGGTGCCTACATCTCAGGCTGGGCAGATGCCAGAGAGCCCTAGGAAAGTCCCCACATCCAGGCAGAGGCGGACAGGCGCCAGTCCCCAAGCCACGGTGAGAGCACCAGGCCTGAAGAGTGGAGGCCGAGACTGCACATCTGCATCCAGGGACAACCGCGTGTCCCAGGCTAGGCTTTGCAAATTGTAAAGTGCCATGCCTGTATAAGGAAGGATTGCCGTGTGAAGCCCAGTTCCCACGGGCATGGAGAGATTAGAGAAACACCAGCCTGTTCATTGTCAAAAGAATTACAAAGCATTCTACAACATCCAGGGACGCCATCTCCATGGCTAGCCTCTGGGGCTGGTAACTCAGAGTCGGCAGCAGGTTTCTCTCCAGGACCAGGTCTTGAGCAGGCGCAGTGAACGAGGGCTGCTCTGGGCCCCGCTTCTCTGGGCTCCAGGCGCCTCAGCTGTAAAATAGGCCAATGGCGTCCCCTCCCCAGCAGGCCCGGGGGCAGGGAAGATGCCGGTAGGACACTTGCAACTTAGTCGGGGCCCATTAAGTGGGAGGAGGTTCCTGTTGCTTCCTAATTCTTGTTCCTATAGACAAGGCCCCGGATCCCATGTTACCCTTCCAAGGACAGAGACAGGTGCAGCTTGGTGGCAGAGGGAGCCAGCTGGACTTTCAAAGTCATAACCTGCAGGGGGGAAGCAGGCAGAGGTCATGCTCAAATTCAGCAGACGGGTCTGCCTTGGCCGACAGGTGAATTTCCATTCCCTCCACTAACCCTTGCTGAGGCCCTACGCTGTGACAGGGTCCGCGCTGGGCAATGAGGAGGCAACCTGAAGGTTCTGGTGTTCCAGCACCAGAGTATTAAAACAGAGGGCGATCGGTGTGGCGGGAGAGGAAGCTCGGCGGCTGCCTGCCTGCAGTCTGCAGTGGGGCAAAGAAAGGCATCCCCAGTGGCATGACGCCTTGAATCTTGAAAGGTGAGGAGTTAGCCAAGGGAAGGGGGCAGACGGCCCTGCGGGTGGTGGACCCTGCACAGATAGAGGCAGGGAGGCGGGACCTGATGGCCCTGAGTAACTGAGACTTAGGGCTCAGGGACAGAAAGGCAGAGGATGAGGCAAGGGACACTGAATGGCACCAGGCCTTGGGGAGCTGGGGCAGAGGGTGAGTGGGGGCGGGCATATGTTTGGGAAAACTACTAGAGGTGAGGTAGAGGGGAGCAGACTGGAGCTGAGGGGCCAGGAGAAAGCTGGGGGGTCATCTAAGAGGTATCTGAGCACAGAGGCTGAGGAGATGGGCAGCCATTCCTGAGATCCCGAGGGAGCGCTGGACAGGCCTTGGGCCCGGTCACGTGTTCAATGAGGAAGGAGTTTAAGCAGGCACATGGGCCTCAGCTCAGATGATGGCAATGAAGCAGAGGGACTCCCTGTGCTGTGCCACTGAAACCACCCAGTCGCCTGGAGAGTGTCAACCCCACTCAGAACCCCAGTGTTGGGCTCTCACCCTTTGGTCACTCACCCCATTTAGCTCGAAGAGGGCTTCAGGGGTCCCTGCGGGGAGGTAGGATAGCACGTGGATGTTAGCTGGGATGGAGACGGTGGCCTTCTTTTTCTGGAGCATGACTGTTGGTGCTTCCTTCACCCGCAGCGAGAGCAGGAGCTGCTGGCCTGGATGCAGCTTCCCCAGGGCCTGGAGAGAGGCAGAGGCATGAAGGCAGCTTAGAGGCCTTACTAACAGAATGAGTCAGTGAGTCAACCAACATTTATTGAGCACCTACTGGGCACCAGGCGCCCCGCTGAGCACTGAGGCTACAGCCTGAAGCAGACAGGGCTGGTCTCAGCCCCCAGGGGGCTGACAGTCAGTGGGGGAGACACCAACCCATGGAGCAACAGACTTAGACCCTCATCTCACTCAGAGTCAAAATCCCACCAAGGCCCATGGCCCCATGTGATCCCTCCTCTGCCGTCCTCTCCATCTCACCTCTACCACTGGCCCCATCATCCTCTGCTCTCCAGGCGCGTCGGCTCCTTCGCTGTTCCTCTAACCTGCCAGGCATGTCCCACCTCAGGGCCTTTGCACTTGCTGTTCCCTCTGGAAATGTTTTCCCCTGATGCCTGCATGGTTCTCTCCTTCATCTCCTTCAGCCTTCTGCTCAACTGTCACCTCCTCAGTGAGGCTTCACAGAGCACCCTGTTTAAGAGCACTACCCCTGCGCTCCTAATCTGCCTCCGCCTTCCGACACTGTGTATCTATTCCTTATTTATTTGTTCAATGTCTGTCACCCCCACCAGAATGGCAGCTCCTCGAACACAGAGATCTTTGTCTACTTTTCACCTTTACCCCTTTCCGGATGCCCAGCACCCAGCACAGGGCCTGAAAAACAGTGGGGATTCAGTGAATATTAGCTGACTGACTGAAACACACAATCAGAAAATTGTGACTCTCGTAATCATGACATCATGGGATGGTAAAAGTGCCTAAAACCAGTCACAGAAGCTTGGAGTCACTTGAATGCTAGAATCTGGGGTCCAGCTCCTCAAGCCCAGACTTGCAGAGTTGCAGGATCATATAGATAGGGAATCACCAGATTCTACCCTCATGCATCCACAGATTCTGAAGCCACAGAACTGGACTCAGAAATGGGGCTCCAAGGCTCTGACACTGCAAGGCCAGCAGTTGGAGAGCAAAGGTTTCAGCTTCCAGAGACAGGCCCAGGCTCCCCGAACCGGAAGGGTACAGCCCATCTGGCTGCACTCATGGGTCCTTGCTCCTGCCACCTCTGCTTGCCCCAAGTCCCTCTCTGCCATCTTACAAGAGGTACTTCTGAATGTCTAGCTCCAATCTTGTCCCTTGCCTGAGACTCCTATGCCCTTTAGCCAAGGACTCCAAGAAGCAGAGGCCCCAACCATAGCCACTAAGGCTGGTTTGTATCGTCACCTTCAAAGATTCAGAGTTTTTCTGCATCCCCAATCTCAGCTTCCCTCTCCGTTCTCTCTGATTAGAGACCCAGAACTTCTGGGCCTCTTTCCAACCTCTATCAGAATCTGCTGCTATGTAAGGACCTTGTGGTAGTCATTTCAACTTGAGTATGAATTTAGAGACTCATAGCCGGAAAGTATCTGGTCCAGTCCCAGTTGAATGGACAGGAAAGCTGAGGCCAGGCCTTTCAGTCATGTACTGATGTCCACTAGTCAAATTCCCCTGAACCTTCTTTCTCTTTCCTTCCCAAGGCCAGTGCCCCAAGTCTTCTCTCTGGGGCCAAAGAAGACCAAGACCAAGATGAAGTAAGGCAGTGGGAAGAAGGGAACTCAGTAACCTAGAAAGTTCTGGTCTCTCCTTAAAAAGGAACAGCCATAGGACAAATGCTCCAATGACTTCTGGGGCAATTAAACCCTGGTTCTTTCCACTCTGCTATCAGGAAAGGATACAATGTTAGCCTTTCACACTTTAGTATGAATTTAGATTCAACATGTAATTGCAGCTATTTTGGAGAACTGTATTGAGAAAGATTTTGGAGTCCATTTAGGCTCATCAGGAAAGAGCTACAGTGATCAAAGCTCATTGGAGGGCCACTCACCTCAGGGACCAAAGCTGCCAGGTCTGTAGTTGTCAGTGGGACGTTGTTGGGAACCTGTATCCAAGACCAAATGAGAGGAGTGGGGTGAACACAGAGACAGGACAGGGATCCCTCAGCACACACAAAGCAGTTTTGCCCACAGTGCACCCCATCCCCACCAATTACATACACATCTCTACACCTGAGTTCCTTTCTCTGACCAATGATTACTGAGCACTTACTACATGCCAGGTACACGCTAAGGGCTCCGCATGCCTTTGCTCATTTCACATTTGCAACAGCTCAGAGATGTGGGTGCTATGATTACCCTCATTTTACAGATACAGAACACACTCACAAGTTGGTAAGTGGTGACCCCAGGATTTGAACTGGGCAGGCTAATTTCAGAACCCACTCTGCTGAAGGCCAGAGATCTGACCCCAAACATGTCTGCCTTTTACCCAAACAGTATTTTTAAAAATTATAAAGTTGTTTCTGTGTTTACAAGTCGGGAAATTGCATATAAATTTGCAGTTTTGGGCTGAAATATTGGAAAATCTGGTCACATTGGGCCTGTACCCCCTCCCCTTGGGAAAGGTGAATGGCAGCTGCCTGAGAAAGGGGGCACAGGCTCCCCAGTTCACTATAGTCCACCAGGCCTGCTTCCCTTATTCTGCTAATTGATAATGGCCCTGCCCCGGGGCCCTGATGTTTAAGGTCCCTGAACTGCACACGTCCACTTCTCAGAACAGACCTGTTCATACAGCATAAATATACAGACACACTCTCTCCTGCTTAGAGGATTCCCAGACTCTCACCCAACATAAGGTTGTCACTTGGTGGGGGTAGACAGCACCTAAGGACAGCACTGGGCCCCTGGGATCCCTCTCTCTTGACACACACACACACACACACACACACACACGCTGCTCAGACACACACATTCTCACACTTAGAGTCCAGCTGGCTTTGTCTGTCACCTCCCTCCAGCCAGAAGACATCTGCCTCCCAGCTCAGGATCCTATTCCAGTGCTCTTTGAACCATACATGCAGAAAGTGAGTGATCGACCCCTGTTCCCATGGGCCTGAGCTGCAGGTTTTGGGGCAGGGGTGTGTGTGCAGGACTCAAGTGGCTTAGAGCTCACTGCCTTTGGAGAGGACTGAGACCAAGGAAATGCCTCTGAGTGAGGCTTTTGGGGGCTGGGCCTTCCAGATATCTGTGAGGTATGAGAGGGTCCAGAATGGAAGCAGAGAGGTCTCAGGGGCTTCAGAGCAAATGACCTTGGGTACAGTCCAACACTAGTTTTCTTCAACTCAAATCTGCTGCTCTAGAGAGATCAGTAGAAAAGTTAGCCATTCACACTTTAGTATAAAATTGGACTTTGACTCAAGAAGTGCTCATCTGCTGCCAGGATGGAAAGTTGCTACATTTGCTCTATCAGTTCTGACTAATTGAAAGCAACTTCCTGGAGTGCCATGTTGAGAAGGATTCCCAAGTTTCACACAGATTTAGCCAAGTAGAGGGCCATCATCGATTAGCAGTGTTTGCCACAAGGACAAAAGTGAGCATGTGCATGCTATAAAGCTGTCCTACTCTGTCCAATGACAGAGGAAAGGGCTCATCAAGGCTGACCGATGATGATGTGACTGGGTCGTCGCTAGCATTTCCGGGGCACAGCAGGGCAGGGGACCATACTCACCAGCTCAGGGGTGATATCTATGTCAAGGGCACCATTGGTCTGCAGGAGCCCAAATACAGTGTTGAAGAGGTACAGAGGCACGGTCACTTGGGATGTGTGGTCCTCCTTAGGAGGCACCTTGACAGGTTTGGGGGGCTTGGGGAAGTCGATGACATCACCAGCTATGCTCTTCACAATGGGCTGCAGGGGCAGGAGACAGGACATGGAAGGGACTTGGGGCCGCTCACCCATGTGGCTTTGACCCAACATCTCCAACTCAGCTTCCACCACTATCCCACCCTTCCCCAACGGTGGGGAGGACCGC
This sequence comes from Lyroderma lyra, assembly GCA_004026885.1. Lineage (NCBI taxonomy): Eukaryota > Metazoa > Chordata > Mammalia > Chiroptera > Megadermatidae > Lyroderma > Lyroderma lyra. The sequence continues at coordinate 36,651 of PVJL010005579.1, forward strand.
AGAGGACACTCACGTTGATGTCCAGCTCTATGTACTGGTTAGAGATGAGAGGCAGTGTGGCCAGAGAGAACTCCACATACCCAAGAGCCTTAAGGGGCACCAGGCCTGCATGGGGAGAGGAGGAAGGAGAAAGACCCCATGAGCCCAACCCCATCATAACAGGCCCTATTTCCATTGAGCGCCTAGCATTCTACTAAGTGTTCACTTGGGTACTACCGTCATTCCCATTTTACAGACAAAAAATCCTGAAGCTCAAACAGAGGAAGTCACCAGCCCACACCAGCAAGAGAAGCCAAGCAAGGATTCCCGTTTTTCAGAGGTAATGTCACTAATCACATTGTTACCTTACCTCTCCCACGTAATACCACCTATAAGACGTAGCTGCCCCAGGTTTCCTAACCTTCCCCTGGTTACAGCTTTTTGTACTTTTCAAAGCCCTTCTGTGAACACAAACAGCACCTCCGTCTCCATGAGGCTCAGAGAGACTGGAGGCCTCTGGCTGTGGGGGCTCAGGTTCCCCACTTAAGCTCTCTGGGCCTCAGTCATCCTGTCTGTCCAGATCATAGTATTATCTGCCTCATGTAAGTGGCCGAAGTCCCCAGCAGGTGGAGACGTAGATGACTGTGAGTCCCCACACGTTGTGGAACTCGCCTCACCACAAAACTGCCCCAGTAGGCCTCCGCGCCAGCCTGAGCAGGGAGGGAAAGGGCCCAGGATTCCGCCCCATCTTCTTCCCCTGGCACCCCTACCCACTGGGGGAATGGGAGGGAGATAGGAGAAGGGGCAGAGAAGGGGGGGGTGTCCCAACTTACTCAGTACAGCCCCCAGGAGCTCATTCATCACGCCCAGCACACTGTCCACCACAGGGCACAGCTGTGTCCGGAAGAGACAGGCGTTACAGGAAAACAAGAGTGGGCCCCAACGTGACACTGGGGACAGCTGCGTTTTCTACAAATGACTTGCTATGTGGTCCCGAGAACCAAGGCAAGGCAGAATGTGAAGATGGGGGGGCAGGGGTGGGGGGACGCAGGCAGGAGACAAGGGAGGAGCTGGAGCTTGGCATGCTGGGGGGTGGTACAGAGGGCCAGTGACATGGGTCCCCTCAGAAAACCTCAAAGGATGCTGGGGGAACGGGGGAGACACATTTCAGAGGCCAGTTGGGGGGTATGGACAAGGCCTTCCCCTGAGGGGACAAAGGCAGCTATTCCCTCTGCAGTCTCAGGCCCCTCCTGCCTCCCAGTGGGCCTGGGCCAGGGCATCCCCTGCACACGTGACCACATGCTTGCTGAAACCTCCTGTGCTGTACAAACAGGGAGCAAGTGGTTGGCTTCCAGAATCCCAAGTCTGGGAGTCATACAATCTCAGTGCCACAGCCCACCGGAGCAGCAACCTCGGAAGTCACCCACTCCAGCCCCTTCGCGCTACAGCTGAGGGCAGAGAAGAAAGACAACGTGCCCAAGGTCACAGCTGTTCTCACAGAGATGGGGAAGCTGCTTTCTCATTTAAACTTGGGGCCTGCAGCTCCAGGGCCTCTGGGGTCAGCGTGTCACAGCAATGCGAGGAGGAGACCAGGGCGGCTATGATGGGCAGGAGGAACAGCCCCCTCAGCGCCAGTGTGGAGGTGACCTACAGAAAGGAGGTACCTTGGAGCTAGGGTGACTGATTGCACAAGAGAAGCTGGAAATAGGATCATTCAGGAAATCTCCAATCTCTAAATGTTAGTAATTAACTCTTCTTTGGAAAACCTCTTGGAGTCACATCAATCCTGTCTTGCAGCATGTTGTCCCAGCGACTCCAGTGAGGGGCCGCAATTTAAATGCACCCACCCACCCCGCTGTTGAAATCCACCTGGGATGGGCCTGCTTGGGGCCCCTGCTGCTGGAGCTCCCCTTCTCCCCCAGCCCCTTTCTGATGGCCTTCCTCAAGCCCAGGGCAGTTCCGCCAACTTCAGGTCCCCACGCCCTTGCTACCGCCACAGGTGTCCTTGACGAGGACTCACAGGAGAGGTTCTGCCAGGACGGGGGGTCGGGAGGCCTGACTGCCCTGTACTGGCTATGTGACCCCAGCAAGCCCCTCCTCTCTCTGGCCTTGATGAAATGAGCCTTTGGCCAGACTAGCTTTACTCCAATGTGGTCCATGTTTTCCGGTCAAGCCTGGATGGCTGCGGGTAGCCATGGACAAGCAACTGGGGACAGTTTAATCATGTGTTTCACTTGTGAGGTATTAATACACATGTATGTGATTTTTCTAGACATGATTGCCAAGCACAGAGTTCAGCTGAAAATCACTGAGTGACCCAAATTTAATTCAAAACTAGTTTAAAACAAGGTATAAAGTCAATAACAATACAGGGGGCAAAGACAGAGCAGGGGGTCAGAAAGGAACTTGGATTTGGGAGCAGGGGACTCAGGCCACCTGAAGCTGTAAATATAGGACTCAGAGGTCTGCGGATGGATTGTGCCACCCCCTCTACAGACTTGCAGGCCAGGCGGCACCTGGGCAGCAGTGGGCAGGTCAGCATTGGATTACCCGATGGGCGTGGAAGGGAAAAACAGCCTAATCCCAGCTGGCGCCAGATTTACTCAAAGCTGGGGGAGGAGAGGCCCAGCCTGGGGGGGAGGGGCATGGCTGGCCCAAGGCCTTCGCACTCACCAGTCCTGGCAGCACCTTGAAAAGTGTCTGTTCCACGACCCCAAAGAGCGGTGCGGGCAGCAGCCTGGGCGGAATGAGAAGCATGAGGGTGTGCCCACCACCCGGACACAGTGCCAGTCTGGGTGATGGGCAGGGTGCGCACTGGGGGCTCTGGCTAGTCCCGTCTCTGCTCTTGGTGGCGTTAGCCAGGGCTTTGCAGACGGGGTTGAAGTCTTGGCTCTGTCTCACTGTGGGGCCCAGGGGAGGATTTCAGATTTCCCCCCTGTACAGCACCTGCCTTACAGGTTTGGTGGTGCCGAGATGAAATGGGAATATCCACGTATCAGGTACACAGCCTGTGCGCAATAAATGGCTGTTCCCGTTACATCCTCTAACATTTGTAGACAAGTGACATTTGGGCCAGAACAGCACCTGGCTTAGGGTGAGGATTCAACAAATACCCATTGAATGAATGAATATTTGTTGAAGAAGCAAATGAATGAATGAGGGGGTGGTACGAGGATGAGATGTCCATGTAGATGGGCTCAGGTCTGATCAGAGACGATGGGGGTATAGAGAGAGGGGTCACAAGTACAGGACACCAGCACCATCCTGCTGCCCACCTGTTCTCTCCAAGGCCGGCTCTAGCCCCGAAGAGAAGGATGCAGGAGCTGGGCTTTGAGACATCCAAAGACCCCCACCTGGAATCCCCTTACTAAGGCCTTTCTGGAGGCAGGAACAACCCTGCTTCACCCTACTATTCCTAGGAGCTAACACAGAGCTTTCTGGTGGCCCATCACTTCCCAGGGCCACCCACCAAAGCAGGTGTTGGGGGTTCGGCCTGGAATGTGGAAGCTAATGGTGGAGATACAGAGCGTGAGGCAGAGGAGGAGGTAGAACCACTGAGAGCCAGGAAAGCCCTGGACCTGAGTCCAGAGACCAGCGCACCTCCATCGCTGCCTCAGTCTCTGTGTGTGACCTGGGGCAGGCCCCTTGCCCTTTTTGGGCCTCAGTTGTCCCGTGGGAGTAATGATTTGACGAAAGTGTGAGGAGGGCCGCCGTATCCTGAACACCCAGGCGGAAGAGACAGATATAAAAATGCCAGAGCCTTCTGGATCATCTAATATAGGTCCTCATTATACAAATGGGGACCCTGAGGCCCAGACAAGGGAGTGGGTTCTCCTGGGGTCACACAGAAAGTTAGGGGCAGAGATAGATCTCTGATGTGCTGAGAGCAGGGACTGAGATGCCTGCTGATCAAAGGACCACAGAAGATCCCTGATCCATCTGGGAGAGAGGATGGCAGGATCTCAGGGGCCAGAGAAGGGACGCCCAGGAGCGGGTGGTGCAGGCTGTGGCGTAGGCGGGAGTCCCTGTCTGTGGTGCGTCCGTCTGCAGGTCTGTGCAGCCGGCTGAACCAGGCTGTGGGCGGGGTGAATTCGGGCCCCGCCCAGCCGGCCGCTCCCGGGAAAGCCGGGGGGAGCCAGGGCAGGACAGTGCGCGAGCCCGGGGAGAGCCCGGGGGATCGGACGCGCGGACTCACCCCGACAGCAGGCTGATGTGGCCCAGGAGCGTGCTGCAGCGCTTGAGGATGAGAATGGGCGTACCCCGCGCGCTCACGCCCAGCGCCACCCGCGAAGACACGTTCACCTCGGCCGCCAGCTGCAGGAGGCCCCCCAGGGGGCTGCGAGAGCCGACGCTGGGAGCGTGGCCAGACTGCCAGGCCCCCCCTCCAGGGCCTGCCTTAGCCGCGCCCACTCCGGGGTGCACGGACCCCGATGAGGGGAGAGTTGGGTGGCCCTGCGAGTGGTCTAGTCCCTATGCCCTCTCCCTCTGCCTCCCTGCACCCCAGCGCCCTCTTCCCCCACCTTCTCGAGTGAGCCCCTGGCAATGGGGTGGGGGTCCCCAATGGGAAGTGGGGTGGGGTAGGGAGCAGGAGGGTAGAGGTTCCCAGCACACACTCACCCAGAGCCATGCAGGCCCACCTTGGTGTGCAGTTGCAGCTGCACCCCAAACCCTGGCAGCAGTTTTACTGACACCTTTGGCAGCGTGAGCTCCTCGATCTTCAGCCTGGGATGGGTGTCGAGGGGAGGACCACTCATTCCCAGACACTCCCAGTGTCAGTCCTTTAGTGCCTGGGCCATCCCAGACCAGGTGAGGCCTATAGGCTCTCTTGGGTGTATCCCCCATCCCACCTCTAACCCATAAAATCGACTGTGGGCCCAGTTACTTCACCGCTCTGGGCCTGTTTCATCTGTAAAGTGGGCAATGCTAGTACGCACCTCATAGCCATGTTAGATGTGAGGTGATGGAGGTGCCAAAATCGTACAGCATAGGTGTAGTACCAGCATCCTCATTGGAGGCTCAATGAATTAAAGTCTTCTCCCCACCCCCTCCCCATGGCCCCAGTCCTGGTTCAGTCAATGGCCTGGACCATTGTCTCCCCACTGCCACCCGCCAGGCCTACACACGTGCCATTCCTGCCTTGCCTGACATGCAATAGACTTGTTATTTTCTGACTTGGGTCCTGGGACTCACCACCCAGGGTTTCCCACACATCACCTTCATTCCCCGCCAACAAATTAAAGAGAGACCATCTTTCTTCTATTCCCTAAAGAAAAGATCTGCCTTCCTGTAGGGCACACAGTACGTGGGCAGTCAAGAGGCCACACTGCAGGGACTCACCCAGAGAGCTCTTTGACAACACCAAAAATCCCTCCGTAGCCCAGTAGGCCACCTCCTCCGAGCAGCCCCCCGGAGCCCAAGAGGCCCTGGTTCACGGATGTGACTGTCCCCAGCACATTCTCTAGAATGGGCCCCCCGATCAGCGAGTTCTGGATGGCTGCAAAGAGGATTGGGAGAGATAGTTTCATTTTACAGATGGGGAAACTAAGGCCCGGAGAAGGGCAGAGACTTGTCCAAAGTCACACAGTAAGTCAGGCTTGAGGCTAATTGTATGACTAGGGCTCTTGACCCTGGGCTGTCCTGTAGCAGCGAGGAGGTCAGAAGCAAAGGAGAGAGCATACAGCCACCGGGGTTTGATCAAAATGAAGGTGAACTCCATTCCCCCTGGGCACCCCTGGCCTGACCCTACAGATTGGGAGAAGGGCACGACAGATGGAACCTCCTTGTGGAGGTTGGGGCAGGCAGAGGGTGTCCTCCCTGAAGCATTTCCTATTCATGACTGCCCTACTCTATCCATGAGACTGTCACTCTGGCCCTTTGGACTCTGGCACACAAAATGCCTGGTAGAGTTCTCCCACCCTAGCAATATGGGGCAGAGATACTGGCCCAGCCAGCACTCCCGCCTCACCTCCTCAACGCCACCCATCCCCGTCCCTGGGGCAGACACAAGCCCCCATGGCCTGGGCCCTCACCCCGTCCACCTCTCAGAGGAAAGTGCACTAATCAGCCCCTGGACCCTGCAAACAAACCTTTAAGCCCCTGCGCTCCCTAAGCAGTGGGGAATCACTGCCTGTTCTCGCCTGTTTCTGAAAGCAGACGCCCTAAGCATATTGGTGGAGTTGTTCACACGGCAACTAGACCCTCACAGACTGCCCACCATGGGCTCACCTTTGCCGAGTTCCTCCTTGTCGATCCGAGCAAGCGTGCCCACTGTCTCAAGCAGCCCCTGGCTCGGAGTTGCCAGACCCCAGAGGAGAAGTAGGGACCACACGCCCAACATTGTCAGTGGCACACCTATCAGGGCAGGAGCAGGAACTCTAAGGCACTCCTCGTGCCCAAGCCTTTCCCCTCCCTGTGCCCCATCACCAACCTGAGGCCCTCCCACCAGCCTGGTACAGTTCAAGTTCAGCTTCACTCCAAGGAAAGCCCTCTCCCTCCAGAGGCAAGTGGTGGCTAATGCGCACAGCACAGTACAGAGCCCATCGCACTCTGCAGTCTCCAGGGCACTTCCCAAGCCTCTCCCTTATTGGATCCCATTTCACAGTTGGGAAAACTGAGGTCAAGGGAAGGGAGGGGCTTGACCAAGGTCACAGAGCAGGATGGTCACAGGGTCAATGGTTGGGGACCTGGACAAGGCCGGGGCTATTGCAGGCTCCCTTACCTGCTCCTCCAGCTCCACAGCAGGTGGGCAGCGGTTCCCAGCCTCCTCTCAGCTCCTCCACCCCTAGGGCCTAGGGGTAGCTCTTATATGCCCACAACAGCTCTGGAGACACAAAGGGGCCACAGCAGCCAGAAAGCCGTCAATGTGTCATGTCAGGAGCAAATTGTGGTTTTCCCTGCGGGCCTCGCTAAGCCTTCCTTCTGGGGAGAGAGGGAAGGGGGAGTCGGGGGGTGCTGGGGTGGGTGCCCAGGAACTGCAGAGGCAGCCTCTTCTCTGCAAAGCTGGGGCAGGGGTGGGGTTTTCAGCCCACTATAGGGTCTCCCTCCAGGATTCCCCAAGGGTCACCCTAGTGACGCAGAATCCACCCTGCCTCCACACCTACGCAAACTAAGGCCCAGGAAGGTAAGGAACTTAAGTCTGCTGGGTCTTCTAATCCTCTGCTACCCCGCATCCCAGACTTGGCGTGGAAGTGGCCCTGGGGCCCTGACAGAGGAGCTCTGGGCTGACTTGGGGGAGGGGCACCAACTCCATTTCCACCTCCCAGTCCCAGTGTCCTCGGGCTCCTGCGATGGTGGCGATAACGTCATTCATTCATCCATTCATTCATTCTTTAGCAGGCATTTGTGGAGCACCTACTGTTTGCTAGGTGCTGGGGATACAGCTGTAAACAAAAGAGACCAATCCCCTCCCCTGAAGCAGGTGACTGGTGAAAATACAGTGCAATTAAACACTTTTCCTGGTAGCCACATTTTTTAATAAAGGTAAAAAGACACACGTGAATTACTTTTTAATAGTACAATTTATTGTACCCAATATATCTGAAATATTATCAGGTATATTTATATCTGAAATATAAAATTAATGAGACACTCTATACTTTGTTTCTCATGCTAAGTCTGTGAAATCCACTCATGGGACAGCAAATTTGAACTTGCCACATTTCAAGGGCTCAGTCACCTCGTATTGTTGGCCATCAGACTGGACAGCACGGCTGGAGGGAACAGATAAGCATGTGAGACAGTTGGTCAGAGGCTGATGACAGAGATAAAGCAGGGGAGGGAGTGCAGTTTTCAGCATGGCGGTCAGAGGGGGCAGGAGGAGGAGGAGGGGGCCGGGCGGACGCTGGGGAAGAGCAGGCCAGGCAGCGGAGGGGCAAGTCCAAAGGCCCTGAGGCCACGTGTCTAGGAATCCCAGGGAAGCCTGTGTGGTGGAGGGGACTGGGGGACATGGGGCCAAGGAAGTGACGAGCCCTGTAGTGTACAGACTCACAGACTTTGACTGTTATTTGCAATTCTTCTGCAGGTATTGGTTCACACAGTCCCTCCTCCAGGAAGCCCTCCTGACCCTCAACCTGGCCGTGATCCCACAGCCCCCTGAGATTTCCTCTCCCAGAGTCTGTGACGTGCTGCTGTAACCGTGTTTATGCACGTCTGTGGGTCTGTCTCCTGCATGGGACCCTCAGCCCGTGCCTGGTGAGACGGGAAGGATGGTACTTGCCTCATTCACCTCAGAACCTCAGAACCCCTAACAATATAAAGTTACCCTGATGACTTTAGAAACAGTCAGGTTACTCAACCACACCATGCTTCTTCAAATATAAACCTTTTATTGAAATATAAAGCACGTACAGAGAAGGGCCCAGATGACAAGTGTACAGCTTGATGGATTTTCACAAACCAGGTACTCTAGAAGCCCCGCGGTGTCCCCACCAGTCCCTGCCCACCAAGGGGAACCAGCATCCTGATCTTTCTCACAATGATGCGCCCAGTATGCCCTCGAGGGTCGTGGAAATGGAACGGCGGCCTCCCCACACACGACGTCGGTGACATTCTGTCATGGGTGAGAGGCGGTGATTGCTCTTTGCGGTATCCCACTCCGTCACATGACACACCAGGGCTTGTTATCCACTCCCCGCCCAGAGGCACCTGGGCTTCCGCGTGGGGGTTAGTAAGAATAAAGCTGCTGTGAACGTTCTCGTCGAGTCTTTGTGTGTACACGTCTTCTTCTTCCTTCGTCTGGGGTAACTCGCCAGGAACAGGGGTGCTGGACCCTAGGAGTGCGTGCACACGTTCGGCTTTCCCAGATACTGGCAGGGCTCTCCAAAGTGGCTCTGCCATGGGGACTCCAGCAGCAGCTTGGGACAGTCACTGCTGCTCCACATCGTCGCCGGCGTGGGGTATCGCCAGTGTTTTTAAGGCTCTTGTTTGAGGGAGGAGGAGGGAAAGCCAGCGCTTGGTGTCTACTTACTTAGAACAAGGCACTGACTTGTGTGAATCCACACAGTCACCACAGTGACCTGTGAAGTCAGCACGGTCATCATCTCCCCATCTGACACTCAAGGAACGGCAACTCTGCAAGGGGAAACCACTGGCCCAAGGTCGCACAGGCGTCCTGCCAGGCCGCCTGACCCTTCGTCTTAGCCGCTGCCCAGCCTCTGCAAAGGGAGGAAGATGCTGCCCAGCTTCTGGCCTGCTTTATCTTCCCCAGTCCCTTCCAGACCCCACCCCAGAGGAGGTCCTGACCCCTACCAGCTCCCCAGACACGTGCAAGCTCCCTAGACACCCCAAAGACATGGAAGTCAAGTCAACCACTGGGCCTACCCATGGGAAGACACACATCTCTGCAACCCCGACTCACCAGGCCTAGGAACTGCCCTAGGGCAAGCCTCCAGGGCAATCTGATGTGTAGCCCTTTTGAGAGTTCTGTTGAAGGAGGGGTTGGGGAGCCGAGGGAGGGGTTGGGGAGCCGAGGGAGGGGTTGGGGAGCCGAGGGAGGGATTAGAGCAGGGAGGGACTCAGAGAAGAGAAATACCCCTGGGCATTAGCTCTTAGACTGAAGCCTCTGAGCTGGAATTCCTGGGTTCAAATCCTAACTCTGTTACTCACAACCTAGTGACTTAGCTCACAGAGCTGCAGCTTCCTTATCTGCAAAATTGGCTGGTATTGAAGGTGCCCACCCTCATCGGACTAGTCTGGCTGGGAGGACAGGCATCCTGGCAATGGACTTTCGGGCATCAAGGGAAGGGTGCCAGGGACATTCAGACAATGGCGAGATCCCTGGGAGGCCCAGAAATTTCCAGGACTGGATGGAGCACCTGATCATGGAGGCCCCTCATACACATTTCTTTTTCAAAGTTATGGATTTTTAAAATTCCATTCTAGCAAATGACACTGATTTTCAGGGTTCATTTAGAATACATTTATTTTAAAATGTATTTTAACTGTATTATGTATAAGCATACATTTACCTATAAAAGGAATCAATTTAAAAAGTAGTATTGGTGTCAATCCCAGGAGAGGGGCTGGGGCAAATGTGACAAATATCAGGAGCCGATCCTCACACGAATGCTGTCTGTGACACACAGAAACCCTCAGCATGGGCGGCGTACAAGTGAACATGGGAACACACAGACACACGCAGACACGGACGGACACCGGGGTCCTGGGCACACAGAGCTCCACAATGGACGTTCGTGTCTGCAGACGCCCCAGGTGGCCGTGCTCCCGAGGCTGTTTGCACGCTGACAGCTGCTCAGGATCGCACACGCTGGCACGTGGTCTTGCACTGCACTCCCCCACCTCCAACACAGGCATGCGTTCATCTCTCTCTCGGCCTCAGAAATTCCCCTGTGTCTAACACTTATTGAGCACTTACTGTGTGCTGGGCACTGTTTCATGGTTTAATTCATTTAGTCTTCGTGACAGCCCTGCAGAGTTTGGTGTTGTCATCATTGCCACGTGGATGAGGAAACTGAGGCTCAGAGAGTGAACTCACACCCGGGGCATCCAGCAGTGAGGCAGAGATTTGGACCGAGCCAGGCAGGCTCCAAAATGCCATCTCTGCCCCCACCAGGTGGCCTTGGGCCAGCTGTTCCACTTCTTTGAGCCTCATTCTCCACATATTTGAAATGGGGACAGTCCCATTTCCCTCAACTATTGTGAGGATTAAAGGAAGTGACACAAGGAAGACTCCTGGGAGCACTCTGGGTCTTCTATGGGCTCCCTATGAATAGGGCCATCCTGAAGTTGCCAAGATTTGGGGGCAAACAGCTAAGGAGAGGTGGGAAGGGCTTTGCTACTTGCTAAACTGTGTGACCTTGGGCAAGGCAGTTGACCTCGTTGTGCCTCAATTTCCTCATCTGTAAAGTGAGGATCACAATACTGCCCTCCCCTCACAGGGTTAGGACATGTAAAGCCCTGAGTGTGGCATTCAGCAGGTACTCAATACACGCCGAAGCCTGCTCCCAAGGCCATGACCAGCTTCCCTTGGACCCCAAGCTGCTCTTAGACCCCAAAGCCCACCAAAGAAAAAGAAAAGCCACACGCTGATTTGCTATAAATAACGAGCTCAAAGCATTAGAAGTTTGTGAGGGCCTTTCTCCTTTTTATTGCCAAGGCCCCAGCGCAGGCCTGCCCTGTTCACTCTTTGTCAAAGGAAGCTGCCAGCTGTGGTAGCCGGCTCCAACCAGGGGCTCTTCTAAGGGGTGCAGCCAGCTGGTGGCAAATCCTGACTCAATGAGTCCAGCTTCGAGTCCAGCTTCAAGTCCAGCACCAGGGTGTTCTGGGAGGAGGCAAAGGGTCATGTGGGGGTCGGGGGCCCCCGATGGGGGCCACAGTGGCACAGGATGGGATGGACCAGGGCCGAGGCCAGAAATGCAAGCCCGCATGGTGTTTAAGAACAGAGGATGAACCAGGCTCACCTGTGACCTTTCACCTCTCTGAACCTCAATTTTCTCCACAGTCAAGTGGGGTCAAGCAACTCTACCTCCCAGAGTGGAGAGATCACATGAGCAAAATACACATTTAATGCTCCAAGCACAATGCTTGGCAGGCAAGGTAAAGCTAATATTTATTGAGCACTTACTGTGTACGTCTAGGTGAATTATCCCAATGAACCATTGCTCAAGGGATTGGAAGAATTGTACTGATGGCCACTGCCCTCCTCAGCCCTACTCCTTCCAGGTTGAAAGAGACAGGCTTTTGCTCATCATTCACGGGCCAAAAGTGTTGACTGACATGGCCTTCCCCAGCTCCTATTCTCACCTCTACTACGTCCAGCTCTGCCAGGTTGTAATTCATGTCCAGGAAGTCCGGAAGTGGGAGCCCAACTTGGAGTACGTCTGAGAAATACATTCAGAGTCATTTCAGCCTGACAGCTCTAAAATTGATTAAGGGGTAGCTGCCTGGACCAGAATGGCGGGAAATAGTGCAGTGATTGATTCATAATGTCTGCCAGCTGGACAGGCATAGAGAGCACAGGCCAGATCACCATGTATTTACATCCCAGGTCTAGGCCAAGATTGGATTCATGGTGTGGGGTCAAATGTCAAGGATCCCAAATTGTGGTAGGGGCCTTTGTCCCCAGACAGGTGACATTAAGGCCATATGAGCCTCAAAGATTCAGCAAAGGCCATCTACTCCTTTTTAGCCTCCCCTTTCTGGAAGGGATTTGAGACCATTCAGGTAGCATCCCTTCCTGCTTAGAGTGCGTCTTGGCACCAGCAAAATCAAAGCCTGTTGGTGCCCTCACCATTGACGGCTGGGATGTAGGCTTCTTCGAGAAAATCAGTGATGAAGTCAGTTAATGCCTTCTCCTGGGGGAGAGAGAGAAAATACCAACATCCCATCGTTCAATTCAGTTCAACAGATTTTTTTCACCCCTCACTCCAACTGGATGGGGGACTACAGGAAGGGATACTAGAGACATCACATAATGTTCAGCTAGGATCAAAACTAGGCCTGACCCTTTCTGGCTGTAGGTTGATGCCGTTTACCTTTGCTTAGTCCCTGTCCGGGTGACACGTGGGTCTTGGGTCACGGTGCAGGCATGGGGGAATTGGGTGGCTTGTGGACCCTACTCCTGCTCCTATAGAAAACTCAGTAACTTTGATTCACTATCTTTACCTCAGTTTCCTCATCGGTGAAAGTGGAATATTACAGCACCTACTCACAAGGTTTCTGTAAGGATTCAATGAGTTTGGGTAAAGTATGTAACACATAGTAAGTGTTCAGTGTGTGTTATTGTTGCTGCTGGTAGCACCTATTGGGTTCAGGCTTTATACTGGGTCCTGTGGCCATAGAAACTAATAAAAATGACAGCTGGGCCAACCAAGCCAGCTGAGGCTACTGCCATGAAGGACAATGTTTTTAAAATCAATCCAAGGAGATGTCCAGACTCTATCTAGATAAGAAAACAGGGGCTCAGAGAGGCTAAGGGACTTTCCCAAGGTCACACAGCAAGTCAGGAGCTCCAAACCCCACAATGAGCTCCCCTAGCTCCCCTGCCTCCATTTCAGGGCCCTTCCCAGCAGTCTCAAGAGACAATAGGCCCAGTCTCACCAGACCAGGCAGAAACACTTCGGACACTTACATTGAAGGCACCAATTGATGAGGACCGCCGGGACAGGCTCAGTAATCTATGGGGGTGAGGGAAACAAGGAGTGAGAAGTTCAGTCAGGGCCACTGCGCCTGGCCCTGGAGAAAGGGGATCTCAAACACCCCAACCCCTCCCTGATACAGAAGTACCCTCCGCACCTTCCGACTAGGTGTTCATAAGTCTCTGCTTGCGTGCTACCCTTAATGAGGCACACACCACCTTCAATTACAGCCCATTCTGTTTCCCACAGCTCAAACTACAACCTCCTCCATTGGTCCTGACTCTTCCCTCTGCCATGTCTATTGCTCCTGCCCAAGGTCAAGTATGCAGAGATTTGCAGCCCAGCTAGTCCCAGATTCTTGCAGGACAGAATTAGGACCCCTCACTCAGTTGCAGCCCCTGGACAGTCTCCAGTAGGCACTAATACCTGTTGGCACCAGAACAGCCCATGTGATGGTTGGTTGTCTGGTGGCTTTACCTCCCCAACATCTACTCTCTAGTCCAGTAACAGACCCTCAGTTTTCCACTCTCATTCCAAGGCATTCAGGTGGGGCTGAACCCGGAGCCCCCAGGGTGAGCACATGCCCAGGTTTGGCCAATCAGAGCATTTCATCTTTCAAGTCACAGTGATTGGCTTAGGGTTGGTCATATGATCCATGGCAGACCAATGAGAAGCAGTCTTGGTAATTTTATTAGAACCATTGGACAAAAGGCCTTTCTTGTTGTTGGGGTCACTTTAGGCTGCCACCTGGGAAAAGAATGCTTGAGAATTTGGTTAACAAAGTGGATAGCAAGAGCCAAAGAAGGAGAGAGAAAAATTCTTGAAGACTTCATTTGCATCCCTACATCCAGTCACACCTAAAAGCAAGTCTACCTCTAGAATTTTCAATTATACGAGCCAAAAGAGTCCCTTCAGGGCTTAGGTTAGTTAAAGCTGGAATTGTCTCTTGCAACTGAAAGAATCCTGGCCTAATACAAGTCAGATCAAAGATTAAGACAAATACAAAAATTAGTGAGTATCTGAAGATAAAGCCAGAATGTTGAAGTGTGATAATGAATGTAATGTAGGTAGCCCGTTCCTCACATATAGACAGAGCTCCATAAATGTTAGCTCTTATTGGCGTGAAGAAAGGCTGCTGCCAGAGGTACCGTTTGAGCTGGACACTGACTGACAGGTGGTATTTGGACAGCATGGACAAAGTCCTTTTAAATGGAAAAAGGCTCGTGGGCCCACAGTCACACACTTGCTGTGTAAGACCTTAGTGGAATAGTGGGAACAGTGGTGGGAGAATTTGAGAAGAGCCTTGAGTGCCAGGCTAAGATTTGAGAACAATCATGTAGACAATGGGGAGCCATTGAGGGTTCTAGAGCAGGAATGGTAACCAGAGTAGCCTGGCAGCGGGGGTTATGGTGGACAGATCAGGGGGAGACCCTGTAGCAAGAGAACAAATGGTGCTGGTAATGCCCACACGGGGTACAGAGATGCCAGTGTGGGCAGCAGACTCCTACCTGTCCAAAGAGGTAGCCATCTGCAGCCGATTCTCACGCACTGAGTACTGGATTTTCAGGCTGAAGTCCTGGTGTTGGGGGGAAGCAGGGAGAAGGCAGTGGGGCCCCCTTCCATGCTGGTAAAACCAGAGGTTTTACCATCTGTCCACCTCCACCACCACCATTGCCAAGACAACAGAGGTCTTCCTCCTGGACCATCCCACTTTCAGGAGCTGAACCTAGCATGCCCCCAGCCCAGGCTCTTCATTCCTCCCTGTACCTGGCCCAGACAGCACTCTCAAAAATACATGGCATGTTTGTAGATTCCTGCACACATCATGTTATTGCTCCAGGCTTTTGCACACCCTGTAACCTCTACCTGGAGTGCCTTCCATCACCAGCCTACCCAACACCAACCCCTTCCCTGGCCAGGTCCTGCTCAACCTTCAAAGCATATGAGGCATCACCTCCTCTGGGAAGTCCTCTGTGATTTCCTCAAACTGGATTTGGGATCTCTGAGGTTGCCATAGTCCCCTGGTTGAGCCCTTCACTGCCTTTATAGATATTAATGAATGTTGGAGAGAGAGAGGGAGTGGGGAGGTAGGGAGGGAGTGAGGGTGGAATGGAGGGAGGGTAGGAAAAGGAAGGATGAAATTATTGACCCTCAGTTTGTTGATCTTTCTAGCCATTCAAAGTTTCAATGGCAGAACCAAGGATCAGGTCTGGGAGGTTAGGACCACACAATTGAAATTAACTAAGAACCTTTCAATCCATTAATTGGAAGCAACTAAAATCCCACCTTTCAAGAGGTTGGGCCAAATGGGGAAGAGAGTCCACTCACAGCTTCCAGGAGAAAGAGGGACACGGGAACCTTGCCCCGCCGCTGTGCCGTGAACATCTCCAGGGAACTGTGGAGGTGCAGCAGGCTCTTGCCTGTCTTCATGGTGACCTTCGGGGGCTCATTTATCCTGATCTCAGTCACCAAAGGCTTCGAATTGGGATATGCCTCAGTCACCTACAGAAACCAGGAAACTCCCCTGAGGTCCAACCCTCAGAATGGTGGCTTCTGTTGAAACCAGGAGTCCACCATGAAGTAGGTGATTCTGCCTTGGACAGAGGAAGTACGACATGAAAAGGCTGGGAAGTGTCTATCAGGAAATAAAAGGAACAAAACAGACAATCTGGCTATTCCTATAATGGACATATTAATAGAAAGTACAATGCACAAATGCTGAACTCTTTCTATGCTGGACCCAAAGGGTATTTCATGGAGAAGTTGGGATGATTCCACATTGGACAAGGGAGGTGTGGCATTGAAAAATCTGCCTCCCAAGTCCCTTGGCCCTTTGACTGAAAAACAAATCAGGGCAGGATGAAATGATTATGGGTAGTCAGGGCACTCACTTTAGGGATAAAGCCAGCCAGTGTCTCAGTGGTTTGTGGGGGCAGCTCACCAATCTAGAAAATAAAACTCAAGGTTAGAATTACTGAAGCCTTCCCTCATGCATCCTAACATCTCTGACTCAAGAAGGTGTGCCCTCTGAGGTTCCCTTCATCAAAACACTTGTCACTCTGCATTAAGTAGGTGATGAACTCCTGGGTACCCCAGAGTGTGGCTTACACATCCCAATGCCCACAGCTCCCAGCACAAGATCAAATGCCGAGAAAGTGTTGTTGGATGAAACGGGGGGCAGATAGATGGGCAATGAATGGATGTAATGGGTGAGGGGCAGGGGGAGTGAATGGATTCATGGGTGGATAGATGGAGAAAATGGGTAAACAGATGAGAGGGTGAGTGGATGGGAGGATGGATGGATGGATGAGTGTTTATGTAGGAGAATTAATAATAAATAGATGGGTAGGTAGACAGGTGGGTAGAAAAATGAAAAGAATGATGGATGGGTGAATGTCAAGATAGTGAAATTGTATGATAAATAGATGAAAGGACGGATGATGAATGGATGTGAATGGATGGTACAGGATGGTGCATGGTGGGTGCATGGATGGGAGGAGGAATAGATGGATCAGTGGGAATGGATGGATACAGGGATAGATGGCTGGCTGGCTGGATGGATGATGGATGAGTAGGAGGATAGATAATGGAGAGTTGGGTGGGTAGGTGGGTGAGTGTATATGGGCATTTGAGTGATAAATGGCAAATGCATAGATTCACTCATTCAGTAGTATCAGGTCCTATTCTAAGTGTTACGTGGATGATATGAATGAATGGATGGATGCAAGCTAGAAGGATAGTGCTTAAGGCGTGTCTACATGGAAGTGAGATAGATGCATGGGTGAATGATGCCTGGGTAAAAGGAAGGTAGATGGGTTGCTAATGCATGAGAGTTGTAGGTTGATGAATAAATAGCTGGTTGCATGGACAGGTGGATGGATGGATGAGTAGGTAGATGGTGGTTATATGGACAGAGAGATGATAGATGGTGGGGTGAACTAATGATGGAAACCTATATCAGTCCTGGCACCTCCTAGGCCTAGTGTTTCCACAACCCCTGGACAATTCTCAGAATTGACACATCAGACAGGGACTGTCATTACAGGGAGCAGGGGCAGATGCAGGGGGGTGGCCCTGGGCAGCTCACCATTGTATCATGGACATTCAGATCAAAGGACTTCTGCAGAAGGGCAAGCTCCGCTGTGAGGAAGGTGGCTGAGAGCAGCAGCTGTGAGGAACCCTCAGCATAGTCCTCGGGGAACTCGGGGGCCTCCCCGGCGTCAGCAAGCTCAATGGTGTTGCCTGCTTGCTGCTGCACCACAGGCTATGGGACGGTGGAAAAGACACTCAGCCTTGACCATGAGGGACCATGGTCAGGGTGAGTCTCAGTCCTCCAAACTAATAGCACTGGAACTAGCTCTAAGCCAGCAGGTCATTAGATGCTGCAGCCAGAGCAGCCTACAGTGGCTAAACCTCCCAGGCTGCAGATGGGAGACTGAGGCCCGAGAGGATAAGGAAGTCAGTCACTAAACCACTGGTGGTTCCTCTTACGATTACTTAAGAAACCATTGAGTTTCCTTTTCTTCTGTGAAGAAAGGGCTAAGTGAAAAATCATGCAGGGGCCTAAAACGACCACGCTGGAGGAAGACTTTGCAGGGAGATAAGTTCTTGGGATTTTTCTTCCCATTCTTGGAAGATGCATCTCACCTAGTCACCTGGGGCTCTGGAGACCTGGGTGAAAACCAAACTCTGTCACCAACTCAGTTGGACCCAAGCCAAGCCCTGCCTCCTCCTGGGCCTCAGAGTTCCCATCTGTACAGTAAGGAGGTGCAACTGGGTGAGCCACTCATTGGGAGAAGCAGGCAGCCTTGGGAGAAGGTGTGAGTGTGCATTCTGCAGTCCTGGAAATCAGCTCAGGGACTCAGGGTTCAAGCTGAGAGGAGCCAGAGGGAGAGGGATGCAGCATCACCATACTCTTGTGGTGGGCCTGGCCTGGAGGAGGTTGAGGGGCCCTCCCACCCTCCACAGCCCCAGACAGCCCCCCCACCACGCAGGCCGGTGAGCCTGAGACCCCAAGCCCTTGGTACCCGCTGGCGCTTACATTCAAGTCCACTTGGATGTAGCTGGCTGTGGTGGTCGGTATGGATGTCAGGACATACTTAACACTGCCCATCTGGCCCACGGGCATGGGGGCTGTGTGGAGAGGAGGTTACACTCAGAGCAGCCGCCACCAGACAACCGCCACCTGAGCCTGGCCTGGCTGCCAGGAACCTTGGCCCACTGTGTGACCCAAGGCAAATCACTTAGCCTCAGCAATTGCATCTGTAGAATGGAGGCAATGGCGCCTGGTCAGGCAAATCATGCCCTCCCCCATCACTCTGCAGGCACAGAGCTTGAGAGGTCCCCAAGGGTTTTCACAGACTGGCAGAGGGTCAGGATTATCGGCTCTGTGTTACACATGCTCAGAGGAGTGAGTGACTTGTCCCAGGCCACACTGTTGGGCACATGAGCCCGTCTTCCATTGGGCCTTCCTCTCCTCCACACTGGGGAGCCCTGTGGACCCCGAGATGGCGGAGGCAGCAGATCCTCTTGGCAAAGGAAAGAATTACTGCTATTGAGCTTACTATTCAGAGTGCAAGGCGTGTGGATGAGCCCACAATGGCTGCTGTCCTTGGAATCTGGGGATGATGGATAGAACAACGGATAAAGGGCTGAGAGGTGAGGACCCCAGAGACCTCAGGGACTTGGGCTTCCCATCTGGACAGTGGGAGCGGGGTGGACAGACACCATGACCTCAGACCTCCTGTAGTCCCAAGGCTGGGCTGGACGCAAGCACCTCAATGGGATTGGGGTGTCAAAGTCTGCCCATCCTAATGTGGGAGAAGGCATGGCTACGACTACTCACCATTCAGGTTGGCCCACTTCCTGTTCACGTACACCAGGACAGCATCGATGGCTGGACACATCTGAAAGCAGAGAAGGTGCTGGGCTGAGGGCGCCCCTGCATGGAGGGCCTCAGTCCTCATACCTAAATGGTACTCCATGGGGAGTCCCAAGAGCCCTGGTGGGACAGGGACTGGAGGGCCAGCTATGGCCACGGTCACAGGGAAAGTCAATGGCAGAGCCTGGACTAGACTTTAGGTCTCTTGACCCAGCCTGCAAGACCAGTGAGGACTCATTCCCCAGGGACTGGAAATCTGGGCAGGGTTGGCAAACAGTGCTGTGAGGGCTGCCATGTCCTCCTCCTGTGCTCATGGCAGACACCACTAGAAGATCACGGCACTCTCTCCCCCTGCGCCAGCCATATCCTCAGAGTCCTCCTTGGCCAAGGGCAGTCGGTCAGCGTCAGCACCCGAGATAAAATGCGCCTGCCAGCCCGGGTCTAAGTACTCCCGTGGGTGAGGGTCGGAGGCTTGCCCTGGGCACTCACCAGGCCAGGGAGCACTTTGTGTAGGGTGCTGTCCAGGAACTTGTTGATAACATTAGGCATCATGCTGGACACAGAGGATGGGAACAGGGGCACAGATGGCAGGAAGTTAGGCACAGGACAAACAGGGACACGGGCTCGGGAGGTGGCAATGTGCACCCAGCCTTCCTCCCCAGCCACCGAGCCCCTCACTTGCTGGGCAGGTTGGTCTTCACGCTGACCAGGATGATGTCACAGTCCTCACTCTTGAACTTGGGGAGGCCTGTCTTCTCATCCTGCAGAAGCCGGTTGGTGGCTGTGATGTTCAGGACCACATTGATCTCCATGTTCTTGCCTGTGAAGCTGGACAAGAGGGCAGGCAAGCATCATGGGCAGCTCTGCCACTGTGGCCACTAACCTCTTCTCGTTCTCCACATTCTTAGGAGCTTTGAAAGGGAAGTAGGGTGGGGAGTGCCACCCTCCCAAAACTGAAAAGGGGATGGGACACGCTCAAGGTTATGAAACCAGTCTTTCCTCTCCCCGCGGGTGTTGGTGAACTCCTACACAATCTTCAAAACCCTGCTGAGCTGTCATCACCTCTGATCCCCTCACATGCTAATGCTTCCTCTGTCCAAGGCTAGCCATTCGATCTGTGATAGTCTGTGCCCGGGTCTGGTTCCCGTCAGAGGTGGAAGCCAAGTTGGCATCCTATCAGACCACAGCCCCAGGCGGTATGCAGTAGGTACTCAGCAAATGCGCACGTAAGGGTGAAGCAAGGGAGCCATTTTCCTCCCCTCCCCTCCTCTCCCGCCAGACTCACCTCTTGCCAGTGATGGTCATGCCGGTGGATACACACTGGAAGATGCCCACCCCGGGCGTGAAGCTCAGTGTGATGACAGGCTGCTGCACATCCTTCACCTTCATACTGGGAGGGGACAGGCATTCACCGCAATGAGAACCAGGCAGGTGACACCCTGCCAGGTGCCCAACCCGCTCCTCCACCGCCTTGCTTGGGAGGCCATGGGTAAGTCCCCTGTCCCACGTCACAGGGATAAGCCTGCCTCGTGAGCTCATTATGAAACACAAACAAAAGGCTGAACAAAACATGAACCAATTTGTGCACAGAAAGCCCTCATCCTATGTGAGTCGGGACATCTGGCTGACTGGGCGACCTTGGGCTGCACCCTTTCCTTCTGTGGGCCTTAGTTTCCCCATTTGGCAAAATGGGGCAGTCTGCTATGATCAGGGTTTCTCAACAGGGGCACTATTGACATTTGGGGCAGGAAAATTCTTTGTTGTGGGGAGCTGTCCTGTGTACTGTAGGGTGTTTAGCAGCACCCCCGGCCTCTACCTACTAGAGGCACTAGATGCACCTCCCCACCCCCACCCTCGCAAGTCACGACAACCAAAAATGTCTCCAGACATTGTCGAATGTCCCTGGGAGGCAAAATCACCCCTGGCTAAGAACCACTCATCTGAGCTCCAGGATAACAGAGATGTGACACATGGACTCCCACCTGCCCATCCTGAGCTCGTGGCAGACATGGCTCATGGGTCCCAGTCCTTTTTCCTGCTCAGTGCAGAGAGCGCCTCCCCGGTACATTGTTCTAGGCGGCGCCTACCATTCAACCCCATAGGGCACTTGCCATGGAACCGATTTGCCTCTGTCATTTGATGATTGTTGATACCTTTCCAGCTCTGCCATGTGAGGAGTTTTTTTTGTTTAATTGCACGTACATTCAGTGAGCTGCTGCTGCATGCAGGGAGTTGGGGTTTGACTTTTTAGCCTCACATCCTCCTCCCAATGACCCTGCTCACAACAGGGCAGGAATTGTCCCTGAGGAGACTGAGGCCCAGGCAGGAGCACTGAGCTCCCCAGGGACGCAGAGCAAGCCACCAACAAGGCAGGGAGAGGTCCCACACCCTGCACTAGCTCTCCCACCTGCCTTCTCGGGTCCAGGCACAGCACTCCCCACCACCCTCTGGGAGCAGCCCTCACCCCCCTCCTAACGCCTCCCCTGCTCACTTGGTGAGGCCCTTAATGGGTTTCACCCCCGGCTGCTTCTTGCTCGCCTCAGCTGCCATCTTCTCCAGGATGTGACTCTCGTCCATGGCACTCTGGACCTCTGGAAGGGGGCAGGGTCCGGAGAGACACTCAGTTGGCCCCTCACTGCTTCCCTGTCCTGGGCCAATATGTCAGGTAGCCCAGGCCCAGGCCACTCACAGGTATTTGCCCCACAGTCACTGTGCCCCACCCTGAGCTGGGTGATCAGGGACCCAGAGATGAGTCATGCCCAGCCCCTGCCCTCTTCCAACCTCATGGGGCAGGCAGAAACACCAGCAATGACAGTGATGAGTGATGAGAGCCATACTAAGTTCAGACAGCTGGAGGAACCACATGAGGGGTTTGGGCTAAGGAAAAAAAAGAGCTGGGGCTTCCAGGAGGAGGTGACATGTCAGTTGGTCCTTGAGGGGGGAATAGGAATTTTCACCAGGAAGCACAGGGATAAAGAGGACAACTCTGAGCAGAGGGCATGGCAAGTGCAAAGGTAGGGAAGGGGGCAGAGTGGCGTGGTGAGAGCAAAGGGAGAACTACAGAGTGGTGGAGGGTGGGCGGCACTCTCACACCTGGATGGCTAGGGAACTCCCTGTTAAAATGCAGATTCTGTGCCTGAAGCCGCAGGCCTGGAGGCCCTGAGCCCTAAGGACATCCCAGAAACACCCACTGGTTAATCCCCAAAAAAGGAACAAATACAGATGATTGTCATTAGTCCTTTGTATGTGACTACACTTCCCTTGAGGTCGCTGAGCTCAAAGGTGGAAAATAAATTGTACTCAAGTCCTTCCAGGAGATTTTAATCTCCTGTTTCATTTGATCCTGCCAGGTGAAGACTGGTCACCCTATTTTACATTTCTTTACATTTTGCATTTACAGGTGAGCAAACTGCAACACAGAAAGAGTGACACAGAGAGGGTAAGTGAAATACCTGAGGTGACACAGGCAATTATTAGATTATTAGCTGAGCTGCGATTTGGCTTATGTGTATCACCCTCGCAGCCCACTTGTGGTCACCAACCCCTGCCACAGAGAAGCTTTAAGAAAGCAGAATTTCTAGCTGTTGTTTCAACTTGAGGGGGGACCTTGGTTGAGCAAGTCGCCCCATTTTCTGTGAATAATACTAATAGATTGTTTACACGTGTATTAGGAGGCTCATCAGATGCTCAAGGCCATGCAAACACGAGCAGTCACTACGTACCTACCACCTACCCCTGTCCAGCCCCCGGCCCCACACTCAGGCCTGCCAGCTCACCTTGGTTCATGATGTCCATGCCCAACCGCAGCAGCGCCCTGGGGTCAGCTCGAGTGCGGGTCAGCAGGCCACAGAGTGCCAGACACAGGATGCGCAGCATGGCTCCACCTGTGCCATGGGGCCTGAATTGGGTGCCGCCTGCCAGGCCCTGATTCCCCTGGAGATCTCCAATGCCCCAGAACAGACTGGGCCCCTTGCATGGTCTGCCAATTCAGCAAACGTATTACGGCTTCCAGAGAGGTCAAAGAGCGTCCAGATTAAATGTGGGGCCTCTCGAGTCACCCTAGGCAGGTCCCTTCCCTCTCTAAGCCTCAGTTTCCTCATCTGTGGGCATGATACATTGTTCAGCTGCAGTTTTCCATGAGTTCAAGTGCAGTTCAGTGCCACACAGGGAACTCCAATCTGGTCCTGACTCCAGAGCTCCCACTGCAATGTGGGAATGGGGGAACCCCTCTCTCCCCTAACCCTAACACTACAGCTAATGGCACCCTCCACCTCCTCCAGCTCAGTCTCACTTCCAAAAATCTCAACGCACAGCCCCTTAAGGCCCCTTGAGACATTGCCTCAGCAATAGGGAAACTGAGGCGCACACCCAAGCTCTCACAGCCAATGAGTAGAGAACTGAGGTAGAACCTCCCACTCCAAACCATTTATAGTTCCCAGGAAAACCCATCCTGCCCCTGGAGCCCCAGAAATCCCTCTCTCCTACTTACCAAGACCTGAAATTCTCCGAACCAGAGGCCAAGTGTTTATTTCAGGTTTGAGCTGTGGCTGAAAGAATCAAGGAGTCATAGGGCTGTGTCACCCAGAGAGAGGGAGGCCCAGCTGGATTCCTGCCGACAGCAGTCTCGGGCCACTGACGGTTCCACCGATCCACAGAGATGGGCACCTACTCTGAGCCCATGCACACATGCGAAAAAGCAGCAGTAGAATGGGATGCTCTGTATGTGTGTGCATGCTTGTGTGTGTGAGTGTGTGCATGCATGTGTGCGTGTGTGTGCGCTTGTGTGTGCACGTATGTGTGTGTGCGTTTGTGTGCATGCATGTGTGTATGTGTGCATGTGTGTGTGCGTACATGTGTGTGCGCACATGCATGTGTGTATGTGTGCGTGTGCGTGCGTGCATACATGTGTGTGCGTGCGTGTGTGCGTACACATGTGCGTGAGTGTGCATTCATGTGTGTATGTGTGCATGTGTGTGTGTGTGTGTGTGTGTGTGTGTGTGTGTTGGGGGTGGGGTGGGAGTGAACAGTGAACAGACTCTCTGAAGAGGAGATATTTAGGCTGAGACACAAAGGATGAGAAGCACCTAGCACTTAAAAAAACCTACAATCAATATTTGCTAAATGAGAGTATGTATTTCTCTCATCCCATTCAATGTTTAAATATCTATCTGGCCTTGAAAATAATCGATCTTGGTGTTTCCTCAAACACTGTGAACACACGCATGAGTGCCATGGGGTTGTGCCAGGCACATGCACACCCAATACCAAGTCTCTCTGACAATCATCTCCAGAGGGGCTGTGGAGTTCAGTGCCAGCATGACAGGCCTGGGAGGAGCTTGGTGAAGGTCTTCTCCACCCCCGTCCCTGTTGCCCCATGCCCAGACCAGATGCCAGGTGTCAAGGCCACTCTGGGCAGGACTTTTTGCCCTCTTAGACTACAAACTGGCTTGAAGTAACACGTTCTGGGGGCTATTTCTGGGACAAACAGTCGAGGCCAGGTTTTCATTTCTGACTGTGCCTGTCTTTGGCCTGAGTTGTTCTGTCCTTTTAGAATGCCCTTCCCCTGCCCATCCATGACCTGCTCATCCCTCAAGTCCTAATTTCAGCCTTTGCCTGCCCACCAGGAAGCATCCCCTCAGCCCCCAACAGCCCCCTTCATCAAAAATCACAGTTTGAACCTGACTGCATACCTAATCCATCCCCCCGCCCCCAAGATGAGGGCTTCCTGCTGCGCCTGCTTGCATTCTCTGCTCTCATGCTTTCCTCCACCTAGAATCCTTCCCTCCTTTTCTCTGCCCCACAAATGCTCCTAGATGCACTGGCCCTCCCCTCCATCCCCCTATCCCTGCCCCATTCCCCCAGCTACAAAGCAGGACCTCTCCATCTCCCCGGCCTCAGATGGAGCCCAAGGAGGCCCCTCCTATCTGCTGTCTCTTTGATATGGCCCAGGTCCTACAGCACTTGAAGATTGCCATGTCCCATGGCTTCCTATCAGGTGACAAGCACTAGGCAGGGGTCAGGACATAAAATAAGCCCTGGCCCTGCTTTGTGATCTCAGGCAAGTCCTTTTCCCTCTCTGGGTCTCAGTGTTCTCATCTATAAAATGACAGGGCTGGAAAAGACACTCTCTGGGGGGAGATTCCTCAGGTGGGGCCTGTCCTTACCTTGCTGGGCCCAGGGACGTCCTACAGATGGCTGACCCCTGCCTGTGGACTTGGGGACAAGGAATCCCTTATATTTGAGAGCCTGATTAGCTGCTTGGATAATTAAGGGTTTAATAAGGCCCAGATAATTATCTAGAGGCCTGAAGAACAGGAGCCCCAGTGTTCACGTGACGCTTCAGTCTGTTCCAACGTAAATAGCACAGAGCGTGAAGGTGTCTGGGGAGCCCGGGTGGCTGCACAAGGACAGGCACTGGGGGGTAGGGGGATGCGGTCACTGGAATGGGCATCAGGGCTCACAATGCCCCCTCCCCTAGATGCAGCACCTCTCACAGGCTGGGCACACTGTTGGCACCCATCCGTTTTTTCCACAAACATTTATTGAGCAGCTACTGTGTACCAGGACTGTGCAGCATACTGGGGATGCCTCAGTGAACTTGGGGTTCCCATGCTGAGAGGGCTCCTGACACCTACAGGGGGAGATGGGCAATCTGCAAGTCTTCAACCACAAAGCCAGTCATCCCTGAGAAGAAATGCATAGTGGAAGCCACTGAACCGGGGGGCTGGGGATGTTGGAGTGAGCAGGGCCAGCTCTGCAAGACAGGGGAGAGGTGTGTCAGGAGTGGGTCAGCAAGTGCAAAGGTCTGGGACATGTTGGCTGTCCCAGGGGGGACCCTTGTGCCCCACCCCAGAGACTCACAAGGGTAGGAGGAGCTAACTGTCCAGTGGGTTAGCTTCAGGGATGCTCCTGGAAGAGATGGCAGGTGGTGACAAATGCTAGGGGGTGTGCAAGGATGTGGCTTTCTCAACATTCAGATCTGAAAGGCAATGATGGCAGGATGACCACAGGGCCACACAGTGACCTGGCCACAGGACTTGGGATGCCCAGCCTCTGCTCTGCTCTCCATGAGGCCCTTGGGAAGCCTGGCTGGGGTCACCTCAGAGGTGATGAACAGTCCTCAGGGGGCTGCTGAAGGACTGACGTTTTCCTCTGCACCCTGCAGGGAGCTCACAGGTCTGAAAGATCAAGAAAGCTACTGTGTCTATTGTGCGCATGGAGCCGTTGAGGCAGTGGGTAGGAGCGAGGGCCTGCCTGAGGTCCGCGGGGCTGAGACCAGGGTTGGAACGGGGAGAGAAGGGCCCGGGTCAGCCCAGCCAGTCTCCATCCTGAGCTGGGCCCCGAGCCGGAAGAGCCAGTCTACAGATAGCATCGGTTTATCCCTGTGGGTCCGCCCCCAACAGACGGAGGGGCCGGCAGGCCTCACCTCCTCCTGCAGCAGGCAAATCCGCCCCAGTGTGGCCCTGGTCACCTGGCCCTCCGTGCCTCCCACCAGGGCCATCCCGGGTACTGTGCGGGGTGGGGGAGGACGGAAGGAAATGGGTTTGGGGGAGACAGGAGAAGCCCCCTCGTATGGATTCAGGGATCTGGACACCAGCCCAGCTACTGCCCTCACAAGCTGTGTGGCCTTGGGGGGCCACTGTTTCATCCTCTTTACGATGTGGAAACAGAATAACGGTGTTAATTCTGAGCTGGAAAAGGACAATCATGCCATGCCCTGTTCCCCTCAGTTCCGAGTGAAGTGGTCCCAACCAAGCTCCAATGGACAGACAGGTGGCAAGCTCCCTAAAAAAATTATTTTAAGGAAACAGAGTCTTTTCTGGGGGCCCAGAATGCGGTCCCTCGATCTGGGGACAGCCTTCCCATGTGCAGCCATCTCCCCAGCGGAAACCAAGGACCTGGCCGCAGCCCCACCATCTGGCCCATCCGCTCCGAAGGATGCTTGGCCACCCCCTGCGCGGTCACTCACCGGGCAGCTGTCACGTCTGCAAGTGCAGCCCCTCCTCCGCTCACACCGTGCGGCTTGCACGAGGGCAGGCTCCGGGGGCCTTGGCTGCCTCTGGTGTGCCCAGCGGCCCCGGGCCAGCTCAACAACACCCTCTCCCGCGAGGGCTGAGCCCTTCCGGGGTTTTCCTTTCTCGGGTACGCTCCCTCAGCCCTGGAGTCCCGCAGAGTTTCCTCGTAACTACGCTTGTACCGTAGTTGGTGACATTAAATGTTCCCTGTTTAAGCTAGTACGTGGTTTCTACCTTCTGAATGGACCCAGACGACTACACTCGTCTGTCCCTCTCAACGGCCAGCAGGCAGCAGGCTCCCATCTGAAGGCTGGGTGGTGCCCCTTAGGGACTGGGCCAAGTTCTCTTGGACCAGACCAGAAGTTCCTTCTAAGAACAGAATTGACTTGGGCACTTGGTCCCCACCTCCTCTTACAAGGACATGTATTAAGAACCAGGTGCATCATGGGTACAAACAAAGACCCAGCCTGTTGGGAAATGACTAGATAATTGGGTGGATGTGTGAGTGACAGGAGGATGGACAAATGGATGGGCGGGTGTATGGATTCACAGGTAGACGAATAGATGGGAGGAAGGGAGGGAGGGGGGTTGGATCACGGGACTGACTGCTTAATGGAGGGACCCTATGTATTGAGTTCATGATCTTTTTCTAGGTCATTACTCCCTTTATGGGCTGTGTCTGTATATTAAAATTTTTGTCTCTCGTATTCCAAACCACCTAGCCTTGGGCTGAGGCTATATTAACTCCCAATAGAAGTAGGATTACTGAATTCATTAACTAAGCTACCAAATAAAATAAAGGCCATGCTGTCCGGAGCAAAATCATGAGCGTGGATTTCACATAGTGCCCCTGTCCACGCTCTCATCACCTCCCCATCACCGAGACCCCTTGGCCCGGCACTCTGAGACTTCAGGGATGAACCCATGGCCCATGGGGTGGGAGAGGCCAGTGTTACGCAGTGCCGAAGGCTTCGCTTACTGAAGGTGGGAATTCAGGCACATTTTACTCCCCAGGGAAACATAAGCAGAACATGAATCCTGTGTATCCAGGCAGGAAGGAATACAACCACGGGCTAAGGTACTAGCTCACGGGGAGGAGAAAAATCACACCGCTTTGGATGCCCGTGTTGGCATTTGGGAACCCCCAGGTCATCTTGTTATACGACCCTCTGGGTTTGAAGAGCTTTTGGAGAGAAAAGGAATTCGATGTGTTCAGTGAGGCCATAGGCCCAGAAGGCAGATTCTGCCTCCTGCCCTCAAAACGTGCTTGTGACCCAAGTAAACCAAAGATGGGGATGCTGCCTGAGAAGGCAGAGAGCTCCCCACCATCTGAGGCTCGTGACCCAAGAACAAACCCCAGTTTGGGGTGCTGGTGATAGAAGAAAGAACTAGATATCTTATGTCTGGATTCTAGGAAGCTTGCAATCCTAGCATCTGCTGCCGTCCAGTTCTGAGGCTCCAGGAGCATTCCTCTCCTTGCTGAGCCTCAGTTCCCACAGCTATGAAATGGGACTCCACACCTTGCCTGCCTGACTCACAGGGCTCTTGGGAGGTTCTGGGAGTAAGATGGGATGGGGCACTGTACAGGAAGAAAGGCATGAGGAGTGCCACCAGGTAGGGTGCAGGGCCTAAAGTGCCACCACGGCATTCATAACTTCCAGCTCATCTGTGGGGCTCTCCGGGGTTCTCTTTCAAAACATGAGCTGCCCTGGGCAAGGAGGTGGTGGAGTGAAGGGAGATGTGGCCATGTCTTCTTCCTCTCCCACGCAGCTTCCTCTCCCCAGCTCCAAAAGCAGACAGGAGCCAGGGACAGCATGTAGGGAGCTGGCCTCAGGCATGCAAAGAGTTCTCCGGGGTTGGCTGGATATTGCAGCTCAAGAGAAGGTGTTTAATGCAAGGGAGAACCAATCTGCACAGTGCGGAGCAGCACTCCCCCCTCCCAGCTGGAGGAAGGAGCTGGGAGGCTAGTGAAGAGGGAAGAGCAGAGGGGGAAGGGACAGGATGGGAGGAAGTGGAGGAGGGGAGCCCAGGCAGGAGTGAAGATTAAACAGCTCAGCTAAGCCATCCAGCCTGCTGGAGATGACCAAATATGGCTTTGCCTCAGTTTCCCAAGTGACTTGAGGCAAGAGGGTCCCCAGCGGTCCCGCCTCAGCTCTGGTAGAAGAGTCCACTGGATATCACCACGTAGCCCTGAAAAGCAGAGAAAACCACAGGCCAGGTCAGAGGTCACGTCAGGATTGATAGGGCCCTAGCCAGCCCGTCAGCCTGGCTCTGAGGTCACCCTCTGCCACTCTTGTTGTGGAGGACAATCCTCTGCCTCTCTGGGCTGTTTCATGCTCTGTCACTTGGGGGCGATGACAGCACCCACCTCAAAAGGTAACTACGAGAATGCAGTGAGACCACGCAGGCAGAGCCCTCCGCATGATGCCAGTGTCTGATGCATGCTCCAGACGTGGGCAGTGCCATAGCCTTTTTATGGCTGGGAATCCAGGCCATGTCTTCTCCAAATCCAAGTCTCCCCAGCAGACCCAGGCACCCCCACATGTTCCCTACACTCTGCCTTACGCTGCAGGCATGTCCTGGGGGGCTGCTGGTCTTCCACTTATTCACTTGAGTCCTCATGGAGCCTCTACTATGAGCCAAGCCCAGGTGCTGAGGACCCAGCAGAGAACAAGCCAGACCCCAGCCCTGCCCACGTGCAGCTCATACATTGTCCAACACAGGAACCATTAGCCACATGTGGCTAATTACATTTAAGTTAAATAAAATTTAAAATTCAGCTCCTTAGTTGCACTGGCCACATTTCAAGTACCCAATAGCCACATGTGCCCAGTGGCTGGAGGGTGCAGTTCCATCCTTGCAGACAGTTCTAGTGGGCAGCACTGGTCGAGGGACCTTTAACTTCAGACCCAGCTGGCTGGATTTGTGAATGTCACGGTGGGTTAGCCTGTTTGAGGGGTGTCTTGGGGAAATTCTCACTAATAACCCTGGCTCCTCCATGTGCTTATTGTTTATTTTTTGGAGGGGGGCGCATCACCCTAGTGCGTTGGGACCATAGTTCTTAAGTAACGGGGGCATTCTCCCTGGAAAGGCCTCAGTGGGGGCGTACGAATAACACTCAGATGTTGGGCTTGAGGAACCTTGGCTAAGCTTTATGTCCTCTGCATGTCTTGTTGAGTGAATTAGGAAGAACGTTATCTTTTTATGTCCCAAGTGAAACGAGAGAAGTTGTAGTATCTCACCGTAGGCGGGGCTGTGATTGAATTTCACCCTGGGCCCACAATCTCTGATTAGGGAATGTGATTTAGAAGGGACAAGAAGGCCCCTCTCCCCCGCCCAGGTGCAGATGTTTGTGTAAAAAGCCAGAAGGGGCCCCTCTGTCATCTTCTCCCGGACACCAAAGGGGCCATGCCGATCCCAGAGCACAGAACAGGACAACGGAAGGCCCTTGAGTGTGGCCTGGGGTGGTATTCGATGAGGAATGAAGGACGAAACCGTCCCACCAGTGTCTCTTGACATCCTGAATTTTTCATCTTGGTGCAATTAAGGATTCATGGCATGGTCTTGGCAGGAACAGGGGTACCCCCAGGCTTGGCTGACCCGAAGGCCCCACTGTTTGCACTAGCAGGGAGGGAGACAGAGGTGACTCCCACCTCTCCGAGCCCAGCCTCCTAGCCCCCTCTGGTCACACCCACAGGCTCTCACCTCATGGACAAAGACCTCGGGGGTGACATAGTGAAGGTTGACCACGTTCGGGAGGACAAGCCCGATGCCCAAGAGAGCTGCAGGAGGGAAAGGAGAGAACAAGCTCAGCTGGGAGGCAGGGCCAGAGCGCTCCGTGAAGCCCGTGCTGAAGTCCTCTTGTATTTCATGACCCTGTGTTCCAGACACCCAGGAAGGGGAAGCCATTGTTACACCCACTTTACAGAATGGAAAACTGAGGCTCTGAAAGGGGAAGGAACTTGACTAAGGTCATACAGTTGCTAACCAGCCAAGCCAAGACATGCACGTAGGCAGCTGGATCCCAGAGGCCATCCTCTTAACCTCGGAGCCTGGGAGGTGGGAAGGGGGCTGGGATCGAGGTTGGAGTGGGTGTGAGGCAAGAAGGGGACGGGGGTCCACATTGGGGTAGAGCTCACCATTGAGGTGGTCCAGCAGGGGCTTCTCAAACACAGTGCCCATAAGTGTGTGCACTTGGTCCTTCTGCAGCCACAGAGCCAGGGAGGTAAGCGACCGTAGGCCCACCCCAGCAAGGGGCCGTGGAGATGGACAGGCAGGCCATGTGTGACAGACATATGGATGGCAGAGGTGCAGGGGGAGGGGCAAGGGAGGAGGGCTGGTCACCCCTGTCCTGGCTTCAAGCAGGGCCCAGCTGCCCCCTGGCCCAGATCAGCCTTCTGAGCCTCCGGTACCCAGGAACTGCTTGCCCAAGGGGAGGCTGGGAGACCAGCACCTGATGGACCGACACTCACTCACTGTGTGACCAGCAGGTGACTGGCAGACCGCCTGACGCCGGGTGGCTGGCTGCCCTGTTGGTGCTGACCCATGGACTGAAGGACTGACCATGGACAGACTGATGGGGCATGCTGACTGACAGGCCAACCACAAACGTTAATGATGGTCATGTCACGTGACCAAAGAAACAGCAACACTTCCAACGTGGAGTGTCTAATTATGAATGGTCTCGGTGATTCTTGGGTTGACAAGTCACCAACCACCAGGCAGAATGACAGCAGGCCACCTGACTGACCCCACTGAAGAACCAAGGCCGACTGACTGGCGACCAGCAGACAGAACCTGGCAAAGACTGCCTGTTGATGGATGGGCCCCTGTCTGACCCCTGTCCCCACACACACTGGGAGGAAGGCTGGTTATGGTGGCACATACACTGATGGTGCACACATGTGTCTGCACACACGTACCCCTTCCCCGGGCCCAAGGCCTGCCCTACCAAGTGAGGGGGTCTCTGGAGACCCCGGCCCCACACTCACATCAATGAAGCCCACATTGGAGGAGGCCATGGTCAGCTGGACTTCCCTGACAGGAAAGCAGAGGGTTAGGGACAGGACCTAGTGCCCACCACCCCATCCCCAGTACCGCATCTGCATTCCCGGCTCCTCTAACTGACACCGTGATGGATGGCACCGTGACGGGTGACACCATGACGGCTGGTTGTGTGCCCATTGCACAGAGAAACACACTGAGGCTGCTGGAACCAGGAGGCTTTGCTTACCCCAACACTGAGGTGGTCCCCTGAAGCTTCACCTTGGACACGGAGAGCTGGAGGCTGAGGTTCACTGCCTGGGCACGTGGGGAGAGCAGGGTCAAAGGGTACAAAGCCATGTGGAAGCTTTCAGCTGGCCACCAGTGCCCCCAGCCTCCTGCCCATCCCCCCACTCATTCAGGTGTTTGTGGATCACAGGCCAGGGGGGGAGGTGAACAGTCACCAAAGTAGCCAAACAGGATGCTTTGGGAGAGTAGTGAGGGCCACGAAAGCAGAGCAGCAGTGTGGAGAGGGTTGAGGGGAACCATCTTTCTCAGGGTTTAAGACGAAAAGAAACTAGCCATGCCAAGAGCCAGGAGAAGAGTATCCTAAGAACAAGATACAACATGTGCAAAGGTCCTGAGGCAGGAACGTCCTGGCCCACTGAAGGAACAGCAAGGAGACCGGGGTGGATAGAACAGAGCAAGTGAGAAGAGTGTGGCCAGATGTGAAGTCTCCTTGGGAGTTGCCACCTCCCGGACGGCCCCTCCCAACCCACCTCACTCACCACATTGAAGGAGAAAAGGGACTGGAACGCTGAGTTGGAAGCCACAGCCAGGACTTCCACGAAGGGCTGCAGCCACAGTGTGACATTGTTGGTGTGGAGTGTGGCCACAGGCGTGGTCCTCAGCCTCACCTTGAGCACCACAGACATGGGCTCGGGGAACTGGTGGGCCACCTGAGGAAGTGGAGTGGGGAGGGCACCCGGGGGCAAAAGCTGGATGGGCCCCTACTTGTTATTCCCCTGATGTTGATCAAGCCACCGTTGGTACCTGACTGGTCCACAGAGGTGGGGCCACCACAGGCCTCTGCCCTCGGGTAGTGGGCAGGAGGACAGGCCCAGCCCGTGTGATCTGTGCTAGGAGGGAGGGACACTCAGGGGCCACAGGAGCTCCAGGAGCTCCTAGACCAGACTTGGGGTTTGGTTCTCCCCTAGGAGGTAACCCCTGAGCTTGGTCTTAAAGATAAACATGAGAAAGAAAGCAGAAAGAATACCAGAAGCAGAGGGCAGTGCTTGGGCATTTTTCCACAGAGAGGAGAAAGTAGCGTGATGTCTGGGCAAGAGGCCATCCCCGAGATGTAAGAGTAGACACTGAACCCCACGTGGGGCAGATATG
>PVJL010005579.1:72500-105930 GCA_004026885.1 Lyroderma lyra
ACATCTGTGTCCACTCTCATTTTGTCTCCTTTTCACAAGAAACACGGCCCCTGAGAGCACCGCCCCCATCCTACCCTCTAGCATGGAACTGGGGCTGGCCCAAGAGGAGGAGGCTCCCTCCCCTGCCACCCACCGTGCCTGCCCTTGTTTGGGTCTTCCTGTCACTTTCCAGGGCCATTGCCCCAGCTTCTTCCCTCCTCGTGGGAAAACTGGAGGAGCTGCATGAAGGGCCTCGTCCGTCAGTCCATAGCAGCGGAACCCACCCCAGTGTCCCCGGGCCTGCAAACCCGCCTTCAGTCGCCACAGCTGCAGGCAGACCCGGGAGCTTTACCTTGTTACGCAGGACAGCTGTGATGTGCCGCTGCACCAGGGCCAGCAGCGTGGGGGCCGTGCTAAGGGAGAGACACGGGAAGGGCGCCTGAGGGCCGCGCCAGCGCACCGGCCCTGTCTCCCTTGGGAAAGCCGAGTCTGGGAGAGAAGTCGCCCCCCTCTCGGGCGGCGGCCAGTGATTCCATTCCACACCCCGCCTGGGCCAGACCCCACTGTCCCCACAGGTGAGGAAACCGAGCCTCAAACAAGAGGTCATTGGTCTCAAGGGTCGGAAGTGGCCGAGTTGTGATAAGGAGCCCAGGCCTGGGGGAGACAGGGAGGGCGTTGCAAAAGCTGGCCTCAGCCACGTCCTGGGCAGCTGGCTCTGTGGTCACTCTGAGCCTCGTGGGGCGGAGGTGCTTCCTGCTGGGGGTCCAGTTCTCTGTGACACAGTAAAGTCCCTTCCTTGCTCTAAGCCTCAGTCCCCCTGCCGCTCCCCCGCCCCCCAACAATGAGACAGGTGTCTCCACAGAGATCCCTAGGAGACCTGATCACTTGTTTGCTAAAATGTTGATCCAAGCTGCAGCCCAAATTCACTGAATGGCCTCTCGGGGGAGATGGGAGGATGGCATCTGTGATTTTAATGCCATCAACCTGAGGGCTCCGTTTCCACGAGCAGCCCCTGCCCGTGAGGACTGTGAGGGGATGTGACTTACATGTGATGACCATGGGGCACAATCATGATTTACACCCAACTCTTCTCTGGGGACAAGTCTTGTCCAAAATGCTCAACGACCTCACAGTGACCCCACCACCACCCCCCGCCACATGGGGAAATACAGGCAAAAGACAGGGGATTCACAAGCCACCCCCTGCATTTTGTCAAGTTCGAATCCCGACTACGCAACCCCGAGTTAGTCAGGACTTGAACTTGGTGCCAGCATTTGCCGTGAGAATTTAGGCAAGTCGCCCAACTGCTCTGTGTCTCTATTTGTTCTCCCGTAAAAGGGGGAAGTAAGGGGGCTCTCTGGGGACAAAAACCCAGCCATAAATGCCTCTACTTTCCATAGTGCCTGTCTGGATGCTTTCCGGACAGCCCTCACGCGTACCCTCCGGGTAGGATCACTGTGAAACGAGGCTGAGAAAGGGCCTGGAACCGGACTCGCCCACAGCAGGCGCTCTGGCGGCAGGAACTACTGCTAGCTTTAGAGGAGGACATGAGAAGCCACCTCACACGGTGAGAGCTTGGCAGGTCCCCGCCCCCTGGGCCTCAGACGCCCCATCTCTGCAGAGAGGGGCAGCCCACTGAGGTCCCTAACAGAAGCCTCAGCCCAGAATCCCCTCTGGAGTTGTACGGTAATGGCTAGTGTGCACTGTCACATGGTGAGGAGTGGGGGCAGTGGAGAGGCACGGGCTCTGGCTGCACACTCACTGTGTGACCTCGGGCAAGTCCCTACCCCTCAGGATGCTCAGCCATAAACCAGGTGTGATATTGGAGGTCTCTTAGGTCCTTTGTGGCAAGTGGATGAAGCCTTGACTAGGAAGCTCACGAAATG
Source organism: Lyroderma lyra (assembly GCA_004026885.1). Lineage (NCBI taxonomy): Eukaryota > Metazoa > Chordata > Mammalia > Chiroptera > Megadermatidae > Lyroderma > Lyroderma lyra. The sequence continues at coordinate 74,366 of PVJL010005579.1, forward strand.
GCAGCACAGCCCAGGCACCCACCTGTGACTGCCATTAAGCACGATGGCATTGTTGAAGAGTGAGAGGCAGGTGGAAATGCTGACCACGGGGGTCCCGATGGAGCTCTGGGCCACGCGGGCATCCGCCAGCAGTACCACCGGCAGGATCAGCTCCAGGGGCTCTGGGGCTCTGCGGGAACATCAGTCCGGAGCCCCAGCTGCGCCGCGCAGCAGAGCCCACCTTGACTGAGTCAAGGCCCTGTCCACTCCCAGCCCAAGCCTGCCCTCCACTGCCAGAGGCAGGACCCCTCCCCCCTTCAGCATGAGATAGCCCCACCCGAGCCCCCTAAACTCCACTCAGGGTCATAGACGTTACACCACGTGGGTGTGAACTCCGGCTCCCCATGTCCTCTCACTGTGAGACCCTGGGGCAGTCATTCTCCATGCTGAGCCACAGTTTTCTCTTCTGTGTAAGGAACGTAAGATCAGTGGCACTGACCTCACGGGGCGATGCTGAGTTTTCTGTGAGATTGTCGTGTAAAAACACCCTGCTTGGAGGCTGTCCCACAGTTAGCACTCAGAAAACAGTAGTGTCAGGACAGAGGAATTAAAATAAGAGATCCCTCTGAAGGCACAGCTCATAGTTTGAAAATTAAATGCATATAAAGTGACTAATGCTCAGAAATAATTCTAATAGCTATGTTTATTGAGCACCTACTATGTGCTTTGCACTGGGACCCTCATAGCTCTGCTGCGAGGTTTCATCAAATGAGGCTTGGAGAGGTGAAATGACTCTGATCGTCCCTGAAAATCCTCCCCACCCGCCAACAAGGAGATTCACTCACCGGAAGACCTTGAAAGTAAAATTGGCTGCTGCCAATAAGCGTACCCCAAAACTGGCAATGAAGTTCAGGTGGAGGTGGGGCACCTGGACATCCAGAATCTGGACCCTGCAGGGTAGAAATGAAGGTGACAGGACAGCCCACATTAAACCATGAAATCAACTCTGTGGTGGGTGCCCTGAGCCCTACCCACACTGTCGATGTTACAAAGGACTTTCTGACTGTTGGAACCACGCACGAGGAAGAAGCAGTGAGTCCTCCATCATAGGGGGCATGCAAGCCACGTATGGACAGCCCGCTGGTAGGGAAAAGAGGCAGAGAGGACCCAGCACTGAACAGGAGCTGGTGAGATGGTTTCTCAGGTCTTGGAGGGATTTTAGTGTCTGATCGAGGTCTGGAAAGCTGGGAGGGTGGGGGAAGAAAGCCTTCAGGATCCGCAGAAGGCAGGAATCCTCTCCACGGCATCCAGTCAGCAGCTTTGGCTTGTAGCCCTCCAGCAACGGGGAACTCACTCCCTTCAAAGAGGCCTGTTCTGATTGCTAAGCACTTTCCTATTAATCTGATTTCTTTTGTTTTCCTCAATGAAAGTTGTTCTTTTCCTGCGCAGTAGTGGGTGGTGATTTGAACACTACGAATAGGATAACGTTTAAAAGTCACATCGAAACTCCACCCTCACATTGTCAGCATCTGAGGGACATCCTTCCATAACTCAGTCCCTTAGGACACAAGCTGACCTCACGCAACACCCATCCTGGATGTGTTCCTATGCCCATCGGCGCTATACTCAGCCACTTGCTGTCCTTTGTGTGGCAAGACTACAAATAATTTAGGACCCCGTGATTGTTAGTTACTGACGTCATTCCCAATTCTCTACCATGAGCAACCGTGTCATGAGCAGCATTCCAGCTCTACCCCGGGGGCCTCAGGCTGGATTGGGGGGCCTCCTCACCAGCTGCCTTTTTATCCTCCTGTATTAAATGTTTTTCAATTAGTTGCTGTCATTCAAAACTTGGTGTGTGTGTGTGTGTGTGTGTGTGTGTGTGTGTATTTCTCTTGGGAATCCAGAGAGCTGGCAATAGTGAAACTGTGTGCCCATGGATGGGGACAAATGGTCCAACCCCTGGAGGTGTCTGACTTTGAGACACCCCTACCTACCTCTGTCTTTGAGTCTCTGTGCATTACAGGGGGGTCTGGGGTATATTAGGCCCAGATTTGTGTCTAAATTCAGTGTCTAGGCTTTGGAGGGAGTAGTCAAGGGTCCCGCCAGCTCTGGGGACCCAGAGCCATAGTCTTGGTCCCTGGAGGCAGAAATCTACTATTAATAATTCAAAAGCAACAGGTGCCCAAGTCTCTACCTTGGTCCTATCTCCTAAATCCTCTTGTGACCACTCACCTAATGTGGGAGAGTAGCTAGCTAGTAGGGAAACACTCGCCTATAGACGAGGGTACTCAGTGGGCTGGAGCGTTCTTCCCAGAGGCTGGGAGGACTCACCTGGCAGGTGAGAACACTCACCTGATGGGAGGAGCATCTTATCTGGAGGGCAGGAGCGCTCACCTGATTGGCTGAAGCACCTCTCCACTCTGGTCCAGGAAACGTGGGACAGGCACCTGCAGGGCCCGCTGGAGAGGGGCTTTCCCAATTTCAGACACTGTGGCCAGAGCAGGGTGAGGTCAGGCTGCCCTCAGGAGTCAGCAGAGGGAGACTGCACCTCCCACCATCTGCCCTGCATCCTGAGCAGGGAGGACTCCGAGATTGAGGGGTGGGCTTGTCCATGGGCACGGGGGGACCAATTGGCTCTCCACTCACCCTCCCCAAGTCCTCACAGCATGCCTGCAGGCAATGCCTCTCTTCTCCTGCTCTGCCTCTCCAAATCCCACCACCTACCTGACTCCTCAGAAACAATAACATCCTTTGCCCTTCTGCAAGACACTGATGGGATCCCACCTCCTCTAGAGCTTCCCCAAGTCCCTGAAGCAGAGGGGTCCCCTTCCAATGAAACAGGGGTGGAGGACCTGGGGGCTAGAGGCTGAGGACTCTGGAACCCCTCAGAATCTGGGTGCAAACCCCAGCTCTGCTATCTATCTGTATGGCTGCTCTGTGCCTCAGTTTCTCCACCTATAAATTTGCAATGATTCTAATGGTACCCACCACGTTGGGTCCTTGTAACGGCTCTGTGCACAATAAGTTGGCTCTCCCTGTCGGTCTGTATTTTTGTGATAATAATGTCTATCACTTCTGCAGTGCCCCCTTTGTGCCAGGCCCCATTCTGGGTGCTTTGCTCTCCCCCACAACTCTATGACGTAGGTACTGTATTAAGGCCTTGGAAAGAGGTGTGCGCAGCTTGGGCCTCCTGCCGGATTTCCGCCAAGAACAAACACAGGCAGGTGCACCCGGAGGACTCTCAGGGGACAAAGGAGGCTCACATGGGACAGGCAGAGAGCGGGGGCTAGTGGAGGGCAGTGGCTTCAGCAGGCATCTGTGTGTGACATCACGTGTCAGTCACGCTCTAACACGGATCACTGATCCCTTTCACGGCCTGCCCGTCTTCCTGGACACAGGCCCCGGAAGGTGGTGTGTGCACCAGGGGAACGCTGCTTCGCTGTCTCACTGCTTTGTGGCCTGGGCCAGGGCCAGTCCCTTCTGCTGTCTGACCTGAGTCTCTCACACTATAATCTGAGTTTGGTCTGGCCTCGGGGTAAACAACTTCTGATTTCTCACCCCTGATCCAGTTTTGGTGGGACCCCAAAGGCCTCCCTGGGGGCAGCTGGAGGTGGGTCTTACAGACAGTGTCCCTCCCTGGGCCTAAGTTTCCTCACTGTGCCTTCTGCAGGGGGTGGAGCAGACTCAGGGGACAGAGGCCTCGCCCAAGATGGGCCAGGTGAGGGGCTGGTTCTTATCACTGTGAACACAGCAGGGATCTAACTCCATGCTCCCCCAGACCAGATTAGATGCCTTCCCCAGCACACATTGCACGCAGACACCCCATGCACACACATGCACCAGGGTGTGCAGCCACACCCATATACACACATCCAGGCACCATGGCACATGCACACGTGCCCATGGTTAGGCACCTGTCTGACACTCAGGTGCACGCATGAGCACAGCTCCATGAATTTTCAAACACAGACACGCACAGCAATAGCAGCCACTCAAACTGACCCACACCCATACCACTTGGGTCTGTGAGCACAATCATGCAGGGACACCTGCATATTGAACACAACATATACCCCCACTCATGCACTCATTTAATAAATATTTGCTGAGCAGCACTATGTCAGGCACACCCCGGGAGCCAGGGACACAGTGACAGGTAAGATCTGAGTCCTTGGGGGGCTTTTGAGTTCACAGATACACATGCACACTTAGGATTGTACACACACATGCAAACCTGGACTCACTTGTACATGTTCGTGCACAAATACACATGGGACAGCCCGGCGTCATGTCTCTTACCATAACTCAGCATGTCCTTGTTGATTCTGACCACAGTGTCCGGCAGGGAGGCGGCCAGCATGGGTAGCAGCAGTGCCAGCAGCAGGCCCAGCGCGCATGCCTGAGCCATGGTGGGCCTGGCCACTGCCCCCTAAGATCTGTGGGCAGGGGTCGGAACAAGCATCAGGGGGGCTTGTCCGGATGCCCCCCCACACACACATACACACAGCCTGGAGGTCACAGCCCTGAGTGCTGATCCCAGCCCTGCCCCTTGCCACACACATCAGTTCCGTGTCTCTGCGTTGGGAAGAATCGCCTTCCCCTGCCTGCTTCATCAGAAACCATGGAGGGATTTGGTCTGGAAATGGCCACCAAGGCCCAGAGAAGGCATTACCTTGACTAAGGCCACACAGCAAACTAGGGCCGGTGCAGGACCCAAGCCACACAGGAGGATGTCGAGGAATACTCCCAGATGAGGAGAATAAGGGCAACTTCCTGTCCCAAGGAGACAGCCCAGGCCCACCATCCCAAGGCCCAACCAAGGCTGTGTCACCTGATGCCAGGCATCCAGTCCAACAGAAGGCTGGGGTCCAGCTGTCTGAACCCAGCCAAGGGAGGACCGAGGGTGGCTCTTGTCCTCATCTCATCCTGTGCCAGGTAAGGAATGTCCGGAAAGTGGTCCTCTTCACTGGCCCCTGGTCCCTCCCGACCCAGCCCAGCTGTGTGGGCAGACCTATGTCCAACTCAGGGAGAGGGATCTAGGCAGGAATGAGGGGCCACTGCTCAGATGGGCTGAGTCCAGGTAGGCAGCACTTCCCAAGAGTCCCATAGCAAGACCAGCATGGGCCCTTCCACAGAAGGTGGTTGGAAGTGGGATCCCCATTAAACAGGTGGAGAAGTCGAGACTCTTCCTTGGAGGAGTGCCAGACTAACCCCAGTCCTACCTCAGGTGGTTTCTGGAACAGGTGGACTCTCAGCCCCAGCCAAGCCCTGCTCTGCCCCAGGCAGGTGTGGAAGCAGCTTTATGAGGCTCCCCAGAATGCAGGGCCCCTGGGAAGGGATGTGGGGAGGGACAGGTTTGCTTGTGGTTGCAAGTGTTTTCCCTGCAAACATGGCCAGTGCCAGTCAGTGTCTCATCTCACATGGACAGTGGGGCTGCCACGTAGCCAGGCCCAGCTGCCAACCACTGCAAGACCCTGGGATTGGGCAGTTTTGGGGCCTCAAAGGCCAAGAGATCTCTGGAAGGAGAGCTACTCCCAAGAGGGTTCCCTTATCACCTCAGACCCGGAAGGAAGGAGGTACCCAAAATCAGGGGGGGTGGCTGAAGTAACTTCTCAGGTCTGGTGCCTCCAAGTTGGCCCAGAAACATAATCCTTTTAGGAGGAGCAGGAGGCTACCTGAGACCCAATCCCAGTGACTGAGTCCTGATCCTGGTCACGCACTGAGCCCTGGCCTTTGTCATAGACTGAGCCCTGATCCTCATCAGACAAGGAGCCCTAACTCAAAGAGCAACAGACAAGATGACCCAGCTCTTACTACTTAACAGTGCAGCCCCTCTCCAAATGCACATCCCACTCACAATGAATTTAGCCCATTTTGTATCTTTCCACACTACAAGCTCCAGGCTCCACCTTGGCTATATGGGGCCCAAGGAACTGCGTGCACATGAGTAAGTTCATATATACTTGAGTGTATGAGGGCTGTGTGTGTGGTTGTGTGTACATTGTCATGTGAACACATGTGCATTAGGTAATAATTACTGGCATCAGAGGAAAGTGTGTGCTAGTGTGTGAGTGTGTACGTGACATATTGGTTTATGGTGCTACATGTTCACCTGTTGACATGACCCATTATGAGTGCAGGCGTGGGAACTGCTGTGTACAGTATGTGTAGGTGGGCCTAGTATATGGAGTGTGTCTGCAGATCTGTGTGTGCATGGTGTTAAGTGATGTGTATAAGTGTATGTGTGCATAGGGGCTGTTTCCGGGTATTGGGGGGTTTGTACAACGGCTGTCCAGAAAAATAAAATCCAGCCATAAATGCCTCTATTTTCCAGATTACATGGCTAGATACTTTCCAACAGCCCTCGTATACGTGTTTGTGTGTATACATACATGTGGGCATGGGAGGTGATGGCATAACTGCAGGGAAGACCCCTCCATTCTCTTTATGGCTTACCTGGGGTATATGCACAAGGGACTTGGGGGTCTTCCCCCACTCCAGAGCCCTCCATGGCTCCCATCAACTCCCCACCAGCCATGGCAGCTCCAGGCCCACCTGTGCTGAGTCCCCACTAGAGCCCGCTGTGCTGACAGAGTCCACAGACACCACTGTGTTCTCCCCTGAGAGGCCAGAGCCCACCTGGATCAGCCCTTCCTCCTGGCCAGTGCTCTCCTGCCCTATTTTACAGATAGAAAGGAACAAGAAGAGCCAGCTGCATGCTCCCTAGCATTCTCCTCCTAGCCTCAGCTTGTCCACTAATGCATAAGACCAGCCGTCTGAGCCTTCACAGTAGACTCAGTGTAGAAGGGCACAAATATTGATCAAAGCCACTCTCAGTGTTTGCTCTCCACATAAATGCTTCCTCTTCCTCTACGTTTCCAGCACAGGGAACTCTGGGGCACAGCCAGTAGACACAAAACAGGGAGATTCTCACCTGCCCCTCCCCCCACAGTGATGGTGAGCACCATTTGGTGGCACCTGCTCCATGCAAGGTGTTCTGCCAGACACGTTAGCCTCATCCCCAGGGGTGGGAGCTGGTTCTGCTCACCCCTGCAGTCAGTGCCTGGAACATACCAGGTACTTAATTAAGTATTCATTGAATGAATAAATGAATGTAAAATTGAAAGACCCTTGTAACAACTTCCCATTTACCAAATGTTCTTGAGGGTACTAGTTTCCTACTGCTGCTATAACAAATTACCACAAACGTAGTGACTTAAAACACGAATTATCATTATCTTATAGTCAGAAGTCCAAAATGTGTCTCCTTGTGCTAAAATCAGGGTCTTCGTTCCTTTCTAGAGGCTCTAGAAGACCTGTTTCCTTGGCTCATGGCCCCTTCCTCTCTATCCTCAAAACCAGCATGAGTGTCCCTCAGGCTGCCATCTCTGTCCTCTTCTGCTTTTTTCTTCCCCTTACTTATATAAAAACGCTTGTCATTACAGTGGGCCTACCTGGATAATCTAAGATATTCTCTCATCTCAAAGTAATTTTATTAGTAATCTTAATCCTATTTGCAAGCTTTAATTCCCCTTTGTTATGTAACGTAACATAGTCACTTGTTTAGGTTTTAGTACACAGACTTTTTGGTAGGACCATTTCAGTTTAATCACAGGTATTTAGCCTGCAATTTGAGCAAATGCCACCAGGGGGCAAAAGTGAATTCATTTTAGCATCACACTGCCCAAAGTCAGGGCTGAGAGAAAAAAAAACATAACCAGACATTTCCACTTTGCTATGCTCTTGTTTTTCCCCAGTAAAATGCAAACTTTATTAAAACAGCCACACACATACATTCTTTTGTGTTATGCAAAATGTCCAGCAATGAGCAGTTCAGCATTGTAAAATGTATCATGTACAGCCGAGGAAGGTGGAAAGTCTGGGCAGCATGGGGCAGGAAGGGGGCTGGGGCAGGAAAAAGCATGGCCTGGGTGTTGGAGCCTCAGCTCCCACCTCTGCCAGTGCCTGAAGCCCTAGCATGGCCCTCCTTATCTTGAGGCCTCAATGTCTCCAACTTTAAAGTTGATCAGAATGGGTTCCTCCAAGATAGGCTGATTAGACGTAACCTAGAAATAGGACAGAAAACAACGGTACTGTCCCGTTTCAAACGGTACGTACGTACGGTCAGCCTAGTCGCACTGAGCTAAACTCAGGGGGTCCGTAGGCTGACCAGATGTGCCATTTGAAACAGGACCGTACTGCTGGTTCTTGTTCCATTGAAAACGGTGCATCTGGTCAGCCTACTCCAAGAGGAAGTTCCAGGGCTGAGCTGGAGACTAGACAGACCACCCCCGACACAGACCCCTGCTCTGTGAGGTCACAATGACAAGGAGATTCCACGTGGCACCTTCCAGGGAGTGCTAGGAGGCAGCAGTGTCAACCACTCCCTCCTCACCAACTCCCAGAGAGCCCCACCACTTCCCCCGTCCTGGAAAAGGAAATCCATGCCACGGTCCTCAAGGAGCCCCAGGGATCCCTGTGACCCACTCGACAATGCGGCCCACCCCTGCAGGGATCCCAGGCCCAGAAGGTAAGGACAGCAGCCTCTCCCTCTGCCTAGCCCTTTACAGTTTGCAAAACGCTGTCCCTCTGCCCTCTGCTTGGATGTGAACACTGGCGGGCAATACCAGCTGCACTTCATAAATGGGCAACTGAGGTCAGAGAGGTTCGACAGTGGCTTTCCTAAAGACTTCTGTCCAGGAAGTGGTGGCACAGTCACCCTTTCAACCATGTTTATTGAGGACCTATTGTGTGCCAGGCGCTGGGCAGCATGCCGGGAGCCAGTGCTGCACCCGGATTTGGGGTCAGCTAGGCCTGGGTCTGTCCCTGATTCATGGGCTGGTGGTCTTGGGCAAACTTTTCTGAGCTCAATCTGGAATGTGGGGACACCACATAAAATGCCACTGTGAATCCTGTCAGCCCCAGGGTCGTCCAACGTGGCCGGAATGCCTGCAGGACAACAGAGGAGTCCTCGCCAAACACGAGTGAGCAGGGAGGGGAGAGAGGAGTCCTGGGGGTTTCGTGGGCAGTGGGGTGCTGAGGTTCAGAGATGTCAGATGCACAATCCAAGGTCACCCAGCAGAAAGCAGGGCAGGGGGTGGGGATGTTTGCACCAAGCTCTGGGTGCTCCCCAGGTATCTGGAGGTACCATGTCCCAGAGGCCAGCAGTGACATGACAGTGCTGTATTTTCTGCAGATGATGCCTTACCGTTGCCAATCCACCTCAACACCCCAGCCCCAGGGCTGACCCAGTACCTGCTGGGATGTATGTGTACGTATATACTGAAGAGCCACGTTGGCCAACAACATGGGCCTGGGGAGAGGGCCCAGCCTCAGGCCAGGCTGACCTGGAGGAAGGCGGGTAAGGCCTGTGCTGGCTCAGGGGAGGGAAGACGCCACAGGTTGAGCTCTGGAGGTCTCCCCAAAAGAGCTGGCAAGGGTGTCATTCCAGACAGGATCTCTTTGGTGGTTGGAGAGAGGGAGTAGGAGGGAGACTTACAATTTGGAGGAGAGCCAGCCCTCCCCTGCTCTGCCACCAGCCTGGCTCCTGAGCCAGGAGGCCACCAGTGTAGTTGTGGAAATGGTTTGATACGACTCATCCTCACTTCAGGGACATGGTTCTGACCACACCCTAAAGATCGGTTTTCTGGGGCTCCCTGGTGGCGTAGTGGCTAGGCATCGGCACTCTCAACGCCACAGCCTGGGTTCCATTCCCAGCCAGGGAGCCAACAAGAACAACAAGATCGGTCTTCTACTCATCTACCCAACCCTCCACTTCCTGATCACAGTCTTTTATCCACTCATCCATTGTACTATCCATGCAGCCATTCACTGGGCCCCCATCAACCCCCCTATACCTTTGCTAATATTCACATCCATCCAGTCATCCACCCACCCAACCTCCTGTCCTTCCTCTCATTCCCCCTTCCTCGGTCCTCTTTCTATTCATCTTTCAAACCATTCTCTTACCCATCCTTCTGTCCATCTGTGTACCTTCCCACCTACGCGTCCATCCTGATTTCCTACGCTTTGCCTAGCTCTGTGCTGGGCATTGCTGGGCCCCCAGGATTGGGAACCAAGCAAGGACCCTGTCCTTGAGAAGCTCCCAGTGTCTAGGAATGGGCACTCACACATCCCAGGCTTTTGGTGCCCCTGTGTCACTGTTAAGTATCTATTAGCTGCCAATTGCAAGCAGCACTCACCTATAGGACTCCTACTCATTCCAAGCTGGCACTTAACCCATAAGCAGAGCAGGGCTGCCCTAGCAAGTCAAGGGGGTCTCCCAGCCCCAGGGTCTGCCCCCAGCCCCAGGACAGCCAGCACGTCACTGTAGGGTAAAGGTGCTCTCCTGTCTCCTCCACAGCCTGGATCACCTGCCTGGCCTGCTTCCTGAGGACTCAGGCCCATCAGGTTCTATTCAACACCTGCAGGTGAGCAGGGGCGGGGGAGGGGAGGGCGATGGAGGCTGGGACCATGCAGCTGGCGACTGTGGCAGCCCCCTCAGTTTAACCGCCCCTTCATCTCTGGGCCAGATGAGCTAACCCAGGCCTGGCTTTTATCAGATCCCCTCACCCCAGAAAGGGCCCGCACGCCCTCTGAAATCCTTCCCCACCCCTTCTTTCCCAGCTGCCCTCATTGTCCTTCCTGCTGTGGGCGCCCCTGGGGCCAACGAGGCCGGGGTGCTCACTCCTGGGACCCACTATGGCGAACCCCAGCTCTACACCTCCGCATGCGCAGTTCTTCCTGCCTGAGTGCCCGTCCCACCCCTGCTGCCCCTGCAAACTCCTCCGAGTTCCCACAGAGCTTTCCACCTCATTCACCCACTTGAAGTTTACGTGCTGTTTCCTTCTCTGGGTTCAGCCCTGGCCCCCAGCACTCACGAGCTCCCAGGTGGGTGGGGAAGACCAAGCTGAAAATGGGGGGAGTGTGACTCCGGAGGTCGTAGGAGGAGGGGACATTTGAGGTGAACCCTGAAGAACGCATTCATCGGGAGAGAAGACAGGAGGGAACAAATAGTACATGGATGGGGAGAGGGAGTGATGAGGGCGTGGATGACCACCGAGAGTTGATCTCCGATGACCCCCAATGCTGGGGCAAGAGCTTGCTTTTCTTTATGCTGCATGGAACATGGCCAGCATCTCGGAGAGCGCGTCACCACCCAGAGAAGGACCTCAGGGTGGGAAAGGCATGAAGGCCAGGCGGGACTGGCCAGCCTCTGCAGAGCCCTGCCTTGCCTTGACCATTGCTTCTCTGTCTTCCAGATGCAAACTGCTCTTCCAGAAGCTTATGGAAAAGACAGGTGTCCTGGTCCTCTGTGCCTTTGGTGCGTCCCCAGGGCCCTGCCCCATCCCAGGTGGTGGCACCCCTCGCTCCCACCCATCTCAGGGAGAAAAAGGGTGAGGGCTCTGACACTGACTAGGTGACACTGGGTGGGACACTGCCTCTCTCTGAGCCTCAGTTTCTCCACTTGCTAATGAGTGTTGCTGTGAAGATTAAATGAAACAACGGCCAAGAAAAAAGTCTGAAAGCTAAGAAAAGCTTTCAAAAGTGTCAAGCTCTCCCCCAAACCATGTTACAATAATTATTACTCCCTCTCTCTGGGGGTCTGTGACTTCCTTCCAGCTACCCCCACCTCCTCCCACACCACAGCTCTGCTTTCTCAAGCAAAGGAATCTCCTCCCTCCTCTCAAATGTAAGGGCCGGGGGTGCATTTTCTGGGCAATTAGAAACTCCTAGAAAACTTAACCCAACAAATGAGAATTTTTTGATTCCCATATCATAAAATCACAATTTTAAAGTGTACAATTCAGTTATTTTTATTATATTCACAAAGTGGCACATTTATCACCACTATCAAACTCCAGTGTTTTGTCACCCCAGTAAATTTAATTAAAAAAGGAATTTCAGTATTTCACTACCCCAAAGAGGGGCTCTCCAGTTCCTGGCAGTCAACTCCATCCCTTCTGCCCCCAGATTTAGGCACCACTCATCTACTTTCTGTTTCCACGGATTTGCCTATTCTGGACATTATCATGTAAATGGAATCTGGCAATACGTGGTCTTCGTGGCTTCTTCTACTTACCATAATGTTTTCAAAGTTTGCCCATGTCGGCAAATACCAGCAGTTCACTTCTTTTTATGCTGAAAATATTCCAGGTATAGATACTCCACATTTTGTTTATCCAGCTTTCAGTTGACAGATGCCAGGATTGTTTCTACTTTTTGGCTATTACAGTAGACTCTCCGTTAACCACAACTCAAGCAGCACAATCTCAAGCAACTGGCAAATTTTTTTCTTTTTGAAAAAAAATCTTTTGGCCCATCTCTAAATGGCTAATTCTTATTCCCCTGGTCCCACAGGATTCTGGATGTTTTCTATGCACGTGCCATCCAAAGTGGAAGTCTGGCAGGTGAGTGTGTGCTCTCTCCAGGCCTCACCACTGACTGGCCTCATCCCACTCACTCAATGTCCCCTCTGGAAGTTTCCCTCACTCTCACCACACCTGGACTCAAATCATTTCCTGACTCATCCCAGCTCTAAATCTCTGCTTTGCCATGCCACCCTCTGAGAAGCCATCTCTCCCGCCAAGATGTGACTGTCAAAGACCAGATGTAATAGTCGCTCCTCCAGGATTGACTCTGCTGTCACTCACTCCCAGAGGTGACCTGTCTTTCCTCTATCAGGTCCCTGATAAAGGGCAGTGGTTAGGATGGGGAACACATTTCTATCTCTACTGAAGACAGTTTGTTTTTCTGCTCAAATGAAATGAGACCATTTGCTTTCTGGTTCCCGAGGAGAAAATTCAGTGGCCAGAGCTCCCTATCTGAGGACAGCAAAGAGCTCAGAAGGTCTAGAAAGAAAGGGGATTTGATGGGCCTGTCCCTCCCTCTTTCCTTCTCCCCTTACAAACTCCTTCAGGTCAAGATCCAGCTAAAATGTCAGTTCCTCCAGAAACACCCAAGCAATGGTGGTCACATTCTCCTTTTTTCCCCCCACAGTTTTTTATAATCATGAATGTAATTCTCTGTAATATTGAGCATTTCTCCAATTTGAAGGCAGAGCAGGTCTGATTCATTCCAGTAATGTCTTCCTCAGGGCCAGACACAGGGTTGTCGCTATCAATGTTGGATGACTAGATGGCCAGATAGGAGTGTGAATGGAGAGAGAATGGCGGGGAGGATGAAACTGGTGAGTGTGGAGATGAAGGGAAGTGATTGGGGATAGATGTATGAATGAATGAAAAAATGGATGGATGAGAGAATGGATAGATGGGAGGACATTTGATATATATGTGTGGGCAAATGGATGGATGGATGGACAGATTGTTAATGGAAGGGTGAATAGATGGGAAGGTAGATGAATGAGAGGGTGAATGGATGGATAAATGTCTGGGACAGATGGATTGGTAGGAGAGCTGATGGATAAGGTAAGGAAGGTGGATGGAAGAGGGTGGGGTGAATGACTGGGAGGGTGGATGGATGTGGATGTCAATAAATGGATAAACAGGTGGGCAAACTGGGGTTTTTATTGTTAAATTTATTGGGGTGACATTGGTTAGGCAAATTGGATTTTGGATGGATGGTAGGTGAATGGGTGGATGGAAGAGTAAATAGGAAGTTAGATGAATGAATGGATTTATAGTTGTGGAAGAATGGATGGATATAACTTCATTGTGCCCAGATTAGACCATCTGAAGGAGATCCCTTGCTTTCCTCAACACCCCACCAGGATGACAGCATACATAGTCCACTGCAGAGCTTGAGGTAAGAAGAATCTACTAAATCGTTCTATTAACACCTAAAGAACAGATCTGTAGCCAGGACCTAGTATATATTGGCTAACAATGTGGGTTCTGAAGTCAGACCAACCTGGGTTTAAATCTCAGCTCTCATACTTCCTACCTGGCTAATGTTAAGAAAGTCACTTTACCTCTCTGGGCCTCTGACTCCTCATTTATGAGATAAGGCATAACACCCACCTTATAATTATGGGTATTGAAGATATAAACAGTTTTGAATACTTCCTGGCCCATAGGTAGTACTCAGCAAATGGTAACTGAGAAGAAATTTTAACCTGGTGGCAGCATTCTTAATTGCAGACAAAATAGGAATATTTGGAAGCTGGGTTTAACGATATTCCAAGCAGGAGGAAGAGCACAAGTAATGTTTCAAAAATAAGAACCTGCTGGGTGGGTCCAGGGATGGGCCCAGGAAAGTGGAAAAATGTGAAGGCAGTTCTTTGTGGGCTAAGTGGCAAAGTTAGAAGCTGAGAAGGATAACAACAGCATCACAAATCTGTCAGTCCATATTCTCACTCTTCCCTATAAGGATGTATCAGGAAAAGGTGCGACTTCACACTGGGGAAATCCAGGACCTCCGAGGTAATATAAACCAGCTCACTGCCAAGCTCCAGGAGATGGAAGCCATGTCAGATGAGGTAAGTTGCTGGCCATTCTGCTTGCAAACACATAACTTCTCTGTCACCTTGTTTCCTATATCCCAAGTTTTGGAGGAGCACAACCCCACTAACTTCCTGGAAACGAGTGAAATAATAAGTATATTTATTTTTTTAGAACCTGCATGTTTGGAAATCTCTTAGTCTACCCTTGCACTTGATTGATAGTTTGGCTGGGTATAGAATTCTCGATAGGAAATAGTTTCCTCTAAGAATTTTGAGGAAAGTCCACTACTGTGTTCTAGTTTATACTGCTGCTGTCAAGAAGTCTATTGGCACTTTCATTATTGGTCCTTTGAGTGTGGCCTGTTATTAATCCTTAGGAGCTTGTAGGATATTCTTTTTGTCTCAAGCATTCTATATTTAACCTGCTTGGGGGTTGCTGAGCTTATTGAATTTATGGATTGATGTTTTTCAACACTGTTGGGAAATTCTTAGCTATTATGTCTCGAAATATTGCTTCTTCCCTATTATCAATCTCCTCTCCTAGGACTCAAATTACATCTATGATAGACCTTTAGAGTGTGTTTCACATAATTGCTATGCTATTATATGGTTTATTTTTTCATTCTTTTTCTTTAATGTACTTCAGTTTTGATATTTTAGGTTCACTAATAATCCTGTATTGTTTTGTTCAATTTTTGCATTAAATTCTTGATTTTACATATTACATTGTTCATTCTATTACATATATTTTATTCTTTTTTACAGATTTTAATTCCATGGTGAAATTCTCTAACATTTCATCTATGTTGTCTGTCTTTTTCTTTACTGCTGCATAACAAACCACCCCAAAACTTAGTGGTACAAAACAACCATTTTGTTATGCTCAGAGATTCCGTAGGTCAGGAATTCATACAGGACAGTGCTCCATGCTATTTGAGGCCTCAGCTAGGAAGACTTGATGGTTGGGGGTAACTTGACAGCTGGGCTTGGAATTACCTGGGGTTTGTATATTGTCTTCACTTATATGTCTGGAAGTCGATGCTGGCTATCAACTGGGAACTCAGGACTATTGACTAAATCATGCAAAATGGTTTCTCCATGTGGTTTGGTCTTCCTCAGAACATGGTGGCTGGCTCCCCAGAATGAGTGTCCCAGAGAACCAGGTAGTGCTCTCTCACCTCTTCAGACTTAGCTCTGAAATCACACAGCATCACTTCTGCCATAATCACAGGCCCACTCAGACTGACAGGGACAGAACTTAAGTTCCACCTCTTGGAGGAAAGAGTGTCAAAGTCAACTCGAAAGAGAGAATGGAATGGGAAGTTTTATTGCAGCCATTTTTGGAAAATACAGTTTGCCATAGCTGTGAAGCATCTAATTAAAATAATAACTGGCATTTATTGAGCACCGACTGTGCTAAGTGCTCTACAGTCTACCTGGCAGTAGAGTTTAGAGGCTAAGAGCCTAAATTCTGAAACCAAACTGCTTAGCTTTGCCTCTTACCAGCTGTGTGACCTTGGACAAGTTACCCTTTTGTGCCTCAGTATTCCCACCTTTTAAAACGGGATGATAATAGTACATCCCTCCTAGGGTTGCTATGAGGGGATAAGATTGAACATACGCGGCACATCATAGCAGTTTCACAAGTCTTACCTCTAATCGTCAGAACACTAGGAAGTGGACATGATTGTTCCATTTTACAAATGAGAACATTGAGACTCAGAGGGGCAGTAACTAGCCCAAGGCCTCACGACAGTGAAGGTCTGTCCAACTCCAAGACCCCTGCCCCTAACTTCACACTGAGATTCTAGTCCCACATGTGACACCCTGTGTGGTGGGTATAAAAGTACTTAGTAAACCCAATGGGTGGGCTGCGGGGGGCTCTGTGTCCCCTGGGATTCCTCACAGCATAGAGGTTGGGTGGTCCTGTGCATGGACTAGCCACATTTTCCACAGGCAAGGGTCAGTAGTTAGACAAGAGGGTGTTCTGCAGCCACCTCTCACCTAGTGCAAACACACCTGTGAACCATGATCCGTAAGAACACACCAGTGTACAGCCTGGGTTTTCTGCCTTTTCAGCAAAAGATGGCCCAGAAAATAATGAAGATGATACAAGGAGATTACATTGAAAAGCCGGACTTCGCCCTAAAGTCTATAGGTAAAAGCCCCTTGCCCCAGTCTGCCCACTGCCTTCCCTCAGAACCTCTTCAGAGGGTGCATTTCAGTTCTGGTCTGGTGCACCTTCTGCTGCCGGGAAGCTCCTCAGACTAACTGCTCCCCAGCTGGTTTTCTTGCTACAATTTTCTGTTTTCTTTCATGGGGGGCTGAGGCAGGGAGGGGAGGCCCTGCACCAGCCCTCCACCCACTCACTATCCTCTAACCTAGAGGTCAGCAGAGCTGTCCCTGCCCCCGGTGAGGGAGACGAACTGCATAAAAACCAACACAGGCCCCATTAGGGTTGGGAATTGGTGTTTCGGGCAAACAAAGCAGGTGGTTGGGATAGAGGGGACCTGGGCAGAGGGTGGTGGGGGAGGACATTTGGGATGAAACCTAAGGAGGAGGGAAAAGCATTCCAGACCAAGGACACCAGTGTGAAACATGGCCCCTGTGAGCAGATGGCAGGAGCGAGTGGGGGTGCATGGGAGGGAGCGAGGCCCAAGGGCAGAGTGCCTGGACCAGGCAGCTCCAGTGACCCACGTGCACCCTGAGGCCGGAGGACATGTGGAGCCAGAGGACATGAGCTTAACCTCCCAGGGCCAGAGACCCCTCCTTGGGGAAATGGGTTTAATGATGGTCGTAATAATGATGAGGAGGCTCACACGGGTGAGTTCTGACTCTGCACCAGGAATTGCTGGACAAACATTTAGGTATGGTAACTCACAGCAACCCTATGAAGTGGCTGCTACCTAGCATTACCGCTACTACTATTCCCATTTCCCAGAAAAGAACACTGAGGTCCAGAGAGGGCCAGTGACTTGTCCAAAGTGTTCACCTAGCACATAGTCAGTGCCTAAAGAGTGAGGGCCCCCTCCACCGGGCAGCAGCCAGGGCTGCTCTGCTGAGAATCACCCCCTCCACTTCCCATGCAGGGGCGTCCATCGACTTTGAGCAAACATCAGCCACGTACAACCACGACAAGGCTCGCTCCTACTGGAACTGGATCCGGCTGTGGAACTACGCGCAGCCCCCAGACGTGATCCTTGAGGCAGGGGGGATGGCGGGGCAAGGGGAGGGGTGTGGTCATGGGGCTGGGGACAGCAGCTGAAGGCTGAGGTTGGAAGTAAGAGTCAAGGGGCCTGGGGCAGACGGGAGAGGAAAGGGACAATTCCCTGGGGTGGGGGGTGCTGTGGAGTGGTCAGGAGGCAAGGGCAGGAGGCAAAAACAGCAGGGACCACTGGGCAGGAGCAGGGAACAGGCACAGGGACAGGCACAGCCAGCTTTAGACCTGGAAGGCGTCCCCCTCCCTATCCCTCGAGACTGAGAGCCAGGGAACCCTCAGGGCCCCCCAGCAGGCCCCTGACTTCACTGCACTGGGCTGAGGGGAAGCCTCATCCTTGCTCATGCAGGAGGGCCGAGGCAATGTAGGGGAGGGAACCAGGGTGGGATGAGCAGCCCGCCTCACCCACCCACCCAGCACAGCCCCCACTGCACCTGCCCCTTGCAGCCCAATGTGACGCCTGGCAACTGCTGGGCCTTCTCGGGCGACCGCGGCCAGGTGACCATCCGACTGGCCCAGAAGGTCCGCCTGTCCAACCTGACGCTGCAGCACATCCCCAAGACCATCTCGCTGTCGGGCAGTCTGGACACAGCCCCCAAGGACTTTGTCATCTATGTGAGCATGCCCCAGCAGGGAGCAGTCCTTACCTAAGGGGACAGCTTCATAACGGCAGTATTCCAGTCACTGTGACAGACTGCCTGTACAGCCCATGCAGGCTACAGGGGCTGGATGAGGCTTTGGTAAGCCTGCGAATGGCCAGGGTCAGGGTCAGATCTTAGCCTTCAAGGATAAGGGATAAACAGCTACTCTATTTCAACCCAAGCGTTTCAGAGTCAATCTAATCATGAGAGGCCACTGAGTCCCCTTTTATTGATTAAAAAAACCCCTGAGGTCCAAAGAAGGGTCAGGAAACACCCACATCACACAAGTTGACAGCAGAGTTAGATCTGACTCACCGCCCGGTGCTCTTCCTTATCCATTACTCTGTGCTTCAGGGAGCACCCCTCTCTGGGAGGTGTGCGAGTCTCGGCTGGAGAAGGGTGGCACCCTCTGAAGGCCCTGCCTGCACCTGACACTTTCTCCTCGGGTCTGATTCCACAGGGCTTGGAAGGCGCCCCCAGGGAGGAAGTGTTCCTGGGGGCGTTCCAGTTTCAGCCAGAAAATATCATCCAGATGTTCCAGCTCCAGGTACCGGAGCAAAGTGCTGAGCACCTCCTGAGGGCATCCTGTGTGTAGGGCTCTCTCCAGGGGACCCCACGTCATCCCCCAGCACCCCAGGAGGTGCACAATTGTCATACGAGGAAACGGGCTCAGAGTGAGGCTCCCACTGCCCGAGGCCAAGAGCAGGGCCCTGGGGAGGTCTGCCCAGCCTCTGGCACTGCTCTATTTCCCTCATGCGTCCGGGGGCAGCAGATCCAATGTTGAGCAGGAGGGGTCCTGGGACCAGGGATGCTGGCTTCAAACTCGGCACTTGGTCCAATTGCAGATGGGGAAACCAAGACCTGGAGGGGAGGGAGCTGGGGACGGAAGCAGGACCAGTGTGGTGACTGCTGGGGTGGCCCTGAGACTCAGCAGAACGCCCAGGCTTAGGACTCAGGCCAACCCTGGTCCAGACCGTGACCCAACCACAAATTCTGTGTGAGCTGGGCTGCTCCCTTCCTCGCTGGGCCTCAGTTTCCCCTTGTGGGATGCCCTGGGAGGCTGTTATATGCAAGATGCTGGCAAGGTTCAGTTCCAGACCCCCTTTCATGCTCACAGCACCCCTGGGAAGCAGGTATCCCCGCCCCTATCTTACTAAAACTAAAGCCCAGAGACGGGTAATGGTTAACAGTCCCACAGCACATACATGCCAGGGGCCCCAATGCTGGGACACTTTCCTAGTCACAGTTCTGTCTGTCCTGGCCTCAGCAACTGAGTATCACTGACTGTGTGGCCTTGGGATTGTCCATTCCCTTCTCTGAGTCTCAGTTTCTCCTTCTCTGAAATGGGTCCCTTCTGTTCTCAAATGCCCTTCTGGACAGGCAGAGTGGGGGCCCAGCAGTGAGCTGCCCCACGTCTGTGACTCTCTTCCAGAACCAGCCCTCCCGGACTTTTGGAGCAGTCAAGGTGAAGATATCAAGCAACTGGGGGAACCCAGACTTCACCTGCCTGTACCGCGTGCGTGTGCACGGCTCTGTGACCCCACCCAGATAACAGCCTCACTAAGCCCCTACCCTGAGAGAGATTAAAGTTTATTCTTCACGTCCTGGCTTGTGTCTATATGTCTCTGACCCCATTGCATGAGAGTGGACTAGTATTTGATGTCTGAGGCCACGGTTAGCAATTACCAATCATGCACTACATGCCCATGTACCCTCCTAACAGCCCCATGAGGCCTTATGTCACAGGTGTGGACAGTGAAGGCTCCAAGCAACAAAGTGACATGCCAAAGATCACAGCCAGCCAGTGGTGGCAAACCCAGGGCAGTCTGACACCTATGCGTGAGTCATCTTTCTGCTTCAAGTTGAGCTCTGCCTCTAACCCAGGTGTGACACTGGGCATGATCCAGTCCTCTCAGAGCCTCAGTCTCCCCATCCCTAGAATGGAGGCTGTGATATCAGATGAGGTGGGAATGGGACAGCCACTGCTTACCTTGGAGTGTTTCAAACTCATACAAATGATGTACTATGTGGCATTAGACAGGACAAGTGCCTGGACCTCAATTTTTCCAGGTATGAACAATTGTTCCCTTTTGTGCATCGAAAGACAACATCCACAAAGTAAAAAGGCAACCCACAGAATAGAAGAAAATATTTGTAAATCATATATCTGATAAGGGATTAATATCCAGACTATGTAGAGAACTACTAATCCTCAACAACAAAAACCCAACAGCCCAATTCAAAAATGGGCTAAGGACTTCAACAGACATTTGTCCAAAAAAGATACACAAATGGCTAATAAGCTCATGAAAAGATATTCAATGTCACTGATCATTAGGGAAATTAAAATCTAAGCTACAATGAGATATTCCCCACCCCCATTAGGATGGCTACTATCCTAAAAACAGAAAAGTGTTGACAAGAATGTGGAGAAACTGGAACCCTTGTGCACTATGGGTGGGAATGTAAAACGGTGTGGCTGCTGTGGAAAACAGTAATGACAGCTCGTCAAAACAATTTAAAAATAGAATTACCATATGACCCAGCAATTAATTCCACTCCTGGAATTGAAATAATTGAAAGAAGGTCTCGAAGTGCTATCTGTACACCCACATGCATAACATTATACACAATAGCTACAGTGGGAGCGACCAGTGGTCATCAACAGATGAACACGTGAAAATGTACAAATGATGGCATACTGTTGTCTTAGAGGAAGGAAACTCTGACACATGCTACAACATGGATGCACCTTGAGGACATTATGCTAAATGAAACTGGTCACGAAAAGAAAAATACAGTATGATCCCAATCACATGAGATTCATAGAGTAGTGAAAGTCATATAGGCAGAAAGTAGACTGACAGTAGTTGGGGCTGAGGGGGCACGAGGAGTCATGGGGATGGATGGTGGTGACGGTTGCATGTCGTTATGGATGTATTTAATGCTGCTGACCTGTGTGCTAAATGGTTACGGTGGTACATTTTATGTTGTATATATTTTACCACAATTAAAAATCGGAAAAAGTTATAAAATTCCTTAAGTCCTATAAAGGAAAAAGTGTGGGATACTTTGGAAACTGTGAGAAAAGCTTATCAATTCTGATAACATATTCCATGTCATTACTATATGATATTAAAAATGCAGATTTACTGTTTTTCTGTTTCCTAAACCAGTCACTCATGTTTTGTGTGCATCTTTCCATAGCTGAGTGCCACCGTTATAGTATTTACATGACACTTTACAGAAGTGCTAAAAACAGTATCTATCTATTGCCAGAATCTACCATGACTCCACCCATGGAGCTGTCAGCACCATGTAGGACACACGGGAGGTAGTGGGTAAATAAATGATGGTAAATAAATGATCATCAAGGTTACTGTCAACCTCCCCCACCCGAGGCAGGCGGTAGGAGGCCTGGGGAGGGGTTGGTGCTGACCCTAAGCAGGGCCCCAGAGTGGGGAGGCTGGCCAAACCACAAAGGGCACGGGGACTGGAGCCTGCAGGGAAGGGAATTCATGTGGGCAGGGGCAGGCAGGTGGAGAGGCTGGCATAGGTCCAGCTGGGTATTAGAAGGGCAGATAAACCGGAATATGCTTGTCTCCTGGGAGGACACCCAGGACAGGCCCTTGCTACAGATCTGTTCCTCTGGCCACCTCCCCGGCTCCTCACCACCCCCATGGGCCCTCCAGCCCCCAGGCCCAGGGCCTGCCCTCTGATGGTCTCCAGGGCAGATGGGCTACAAGGGATCACCTCATATCCCTGCCACTCCCTGCCTTCTCCCAGCAAGCGGTGGACCTGGGAGCCATACACATTCAATCTGGCATTATTTCCATAGTCTTTATAAGAATCATTCCTTTCATTAAAAAAAAAACACACACACCACACAGAGATCTGATGAAAAGCGAACCCATAAACTGTACTTCTTCCCCCAAATGCCCCCCCCCAAATGTCTCGCCCCCGCCCGGCTGTTCTTTCCTTCGTCTTTTAACTTTGTTTAAAGTGCCTTTTGTTCAACAGACTTTTTTGAAAATTTTATGTAGTTAAATCAGTCTTTTCCTTTATGGCTGCTGCTTAATTGTACACATTGCAGAAAGAACTTGGACAGTTCCAAGATCATAGTAATATGCTCCTATATTTTCTTCTACTAATTTTAGATATAGAAGATAGATTAGATAGATAGATAGATAATGGTCTTTAATGCACACACAAGATTTGGATACATAGAAGCTCTTTAATGCATCTGGAATTTTGTGGGCATTTGAGCCAGAAGCCAGGTCTATTGAGAAAATGGGTTTAGCAAGGCTACCTACATACTTGGAATGCCAAAGTTCAAGCATTTTGCAAGGCTGCCTGGAACTTGGTGAACAAGGACACTGCTCAGGATGTTTCTGACTGGCAAAGGGGAAGGAGGAGATCAATACTGCCCTGGGGGGGCAGAGGAATCCTAACGTTGTTGACTCAGGACCTAGGGATGCGGGTTTGACAACTGTGTTTCCAATTAGGAAATCACACCCCCTGTTGTTCTTGGGATATAAAATAAACCCACTGCAGACCTGAGGGGTCTCTGCGTCTCCATCAGAGCACAGGGAACCTCCCAGTCCTAGCTTCGCTATGTCTGTGTGTGTGTCTGTGTGTTTTTCTGTAGTCCCCATCGCCTCCCGTCCGGTTCTGCTGGTCGCGGCAGAATTTATTTTTGGTTATGGTGTGAGGTGGAGATCTGGTTTGATTTTGGCTAACTTATCACCCAAAGGCCACGATTATAGCACCATTGTTTAATAGTGCACCTTTACTCTGTAGCTTGGGAACAGTCAGTCCACAGCTCCTGCTTTCTTTCCATCTTATTGAGACCCCGCCTTGTCCTGCACCAACATTTTACTCTTCACATTACTGTAGATTTGAAATAGGTGCTATAGTGAGTGTCCCCCTCTTTATTTCTGTTTCTCATATGCTTGTCTTCCAGGAAAACTTCAGAATCAGCTTATCAAGTTGCATTTTCAAACAACTGGACTTGCACTGGTTTTACGAATTCGTGTATGGAGAACAAACGATCACCAAGTTTGCAGTCATGGATTCCTTGGCCATGTTGGCCCTCCTCTTCCCGTAACGTGGAATCTTCTCTCCATGTTTTTAAGTTGTCCTTCAACATTTTTAGCAAAGACATTGTTTTTTCATATGAATTCTGTACTTTGTCAGATTTAATCCTGGATATTTTACCAGTTTTAGGGAGACTATAAATGGGATCATTACCCTCAGTGTCACTTTCTGTGGCTAGAACTGCTGGGAAGGAAACTCCTGCTGTTTGACACTCATGTGGCACTCACTCCTCCACAGCCCCACCTTCTAAGGGTTCACACAAATTCTCCCTGGTGTTCTCAAAGGACACTCATGGTGTCCACAAGCATTCCATAATGCACAGCTGTGTTCACATCCATCACTTCATCTCCTTCTCACTACAGGGATGGAGCATCCCCGCAGACGAGGAAACTGAGGCACTGAGAGGTGGTCACACAATGATCTGCACCACCAAGACCCAGGCTCCAAAGTGCATGCTCCCCCCGCAAACGCTTCCCACAGTGACTTCAGATTCCAGGAGGTATGGATGGACCTGTGGAGGTGTTACTGGAGAGCAGGATTCCAGGGTTCTGTCCCAGCTGCACCTTGGGGTGCAGACTGACCACTCATTCCCACCACAGGACCACCGAGACCACTACACAGACCACACAGTAAAAGCAGGGCCGGTAGGTGCTCAGGTCACGGGGAACCTTGTACTTTGTGGGGGAGTGTCCACTACATATGGCTCAGCCCCCTATTTGGGTTATCAGGCTCCTCTTTATTCATACAGGTCCCCTTCCAGCTGCCCCATATGTGTACCCCCATACCCCACAGTCCCTATCCTCCAAGGTCAATAGGCTCTGGGTTAGACCTCAAGAAGATCCCAGTCTCACCCAAGGCCCACATCAGAAACTTCAGCCCAGCAGGAGGCAAGGACCTGTTCCAGCCCAGAAGGGGCTCATTTCTGGGGCAGCATCGTGCAGGAGAACTAAGACTTCCCCTAGGCCTTACGCCTCCACTGCCACTCTCGGGCCACAATGCACAAGGCTGGCTGCCTGACCGTCAGTCGGCCAACCCACTGGACTAGGCCAGAGGAGTAGGCAGCCAGCCAGGGTAACAGTCAGCAATCTGTGGTGACCAAGACGGCCGGACGTAGAGAGTGCCAAACCACCCCCAAGGCCGTTGGAGTGGCGCCTCTGATAAGCCTAGCTGGAGCCCCAGGATTTGAGCTAATCTGCTAATCCCCGGACATCAGGCCAGGTAGGGCTGGGGCAGGTGGGTAGGGGCGCTGCTTCTCTGAGACTCAGAGACCCCTGGACCTGAGGAGACAGCACTGTGTCCCACCTCTGCCCTGTGCTCCTTCACAGTGTAACCTGCAGGGAGTCAGCTTCAGTTGCCCTATGTGCACCCGAGATGCTAGTCCTCACATCCTCCCTGCCAGAGGTAAACTGGGGACCCCAAGATCCTGGTGTATGAAGCGCCAAACCAACTCCAAGGCCCTTGTCAACAGTGATAATGGGTATGAACCCCACACACATACGAAGTGAGGGAAGTATCACATTCTTGAGTTCCTCCAACCAAATCTGGCTCTGAGACCCCATGCACGCAGGCCAGTGGGAAATCTCAGCAGTCATTTTCCAGGTCACTGTCACCCTCCCAAGGCTCCTTGGAGAAGAGCCAAGGTTGCTGGTCTGTGCACCATGGTCACAGCAGAGCACCTAGACACCCTCATCCACCCCACCCCTTTTTGACCATAGAGCCTAAGGGCTTATGGGAAGCTCTAGGTGGCCTGGAAGACTGGCCCAGACTCTGGTGCCTGCAGAAGTCCCCGGCCCCACTCCTAGGTCTGTGGACACACAAAAGCTGCTTCTGCCCTCAACAGCAGCAAAGAATCTCCTGCTCTGTTCATGTCTCAAGCATGGCCTTGAGGCAGTTCCCTGGGCCTAGGTTCCAGGAGGTATCTGACCTGGGAAAGGAGACTACAACAGCCTCCTGACCAGGGTCAGTGAGCTTTTGCCCCCTATCACACAGCCCCAAGTCTACTGAGCCCCTCAGCTTTGGCAGTGGGTCTGGAGTAGGAAAGGGGAGGAGACCTCATTTATCCGCTCAGGGCTCAGAATAGCAGAGCTCCCCAGTGACCCCTCCCTTCTTACCCTGCCAACTTGTCCGCCATCAATGCCACCAAACAGTCACATGGCTAAGTGAGGGCATCATCTCCAGGAGGTCCCTCTGGGACAGGACAGAAGTCTCCCAGATGGTCCTTTCCAATGAGCACAGATATGCCAGGTGTCATCATCCCAAGAGGCTCTGAGTCCCTGGGCTTTGCAAAGACGGGTAGTGAAAGTGACAAATAACTAGCATTCTTCATGGAGGGCTTACCTTGCTGGGCCTGGAGCTAGGCACTTGCTTTATAGCCCCTTGTCCACTTCTCCCAACAGCCCTGTGGGGGAGGTGCCACTGGAGGAAATGAGGGGGGTGTGGCCTGTTTGTGGTCACACAGCTGGTGGGCCGCAGTGCTGGAATACAAGGCTGCCGGCTGGCTCCAGAGTCACTGCTGATGGCCTACCTGGGAAGGGCCGGTAAGGATGGGGGTCTGTGGCTGTGGGTCCCCAGGCAGCGTGGGGCAGGAATGCTCTAAGCCCCTGTAAGCTGGTCTGGCTAGGTCTTTCCAGCAGTCCGTGAGAAGCTGTGGGAACACCCCCAATCCACACTGCCCTCCTGGGCAGAGCAGGTCAAAGTGGATGCCACCCAAGAAAGGACTTTCCAACAGTCCAACTCTGCAGGGACTGAGCCCCCTGTCCCAGGAGGTGTGCAAGACCAGGTCGGGTGGGGTTACCTAAGAGCTGAGAATTCTGTGGAGATAACGTGCTTTTAGATGTGGCTCTTTCCTCCTCCCTGAGCAGTTCTCAGCCCTGGACTGTCTATTAAGTGCCACCCATGGGATACTGACATTTATTACATTTGAATCACCAGCAGGACTGCCCTACTTTCCAGATGAAGTTTGAAGAAGTTTAGCCACCAGCCCATAGTCATCTTGCCAGCATGGGGTAAACTCAGGAGGCCCCCAGGAGGGCCGTTGGGAGAGGGGAGCCAAGAGTAAATAAATCCTGCTCTGGGCTTTCATACTGGGTGACCCTGGGCATGTCTCTTCCCCTCTGAGCCTCCACTCTCTTCTGTAAAATAGGAGGAAGCCGGCCCACCTCTGCAGGAGTTCATTGGGGATCCCAGTGTTTAGGGTCTCAGGACTAACACCAGAGAGCTGAGTGAGACACGCTCCTCCCTACACTTCTGCTCTGTACCCGGGCACTTCCTACCACCTCCACCGCCCGCCCTAACCCTCCCCCCATACAGTGCTCCACCATCAATCATACAAGCCTCCTCTCTGGCCTACTCCAATCTGACCATGTCGCTTCCCAGCTCCAAACCCAGCAATGGCTCGTATCTCACTAGGAGTAAGCTCCAAACTTCTTTGCATGATCTGCAAGACCCTGCCTGCCTGCCTGGCCTCTCCACTGCTCCCTCATCTTCCCAGCTGCTCACTGGCACCAGCCACCTGGCTGCTCCTTGAACAGCAAGGGCATTGTCTCAGCTGTGCCCCTACTTGGAACTCTCTTCACCCTAATGTCTACCCAGCTGGTTCCTTGGTCCTGCAGGTCTGTTCAGATGTCACCTCTTCAGAGAGTCCCTCCCTAATCACATGTCCTGATTCACTCCCAGTCACTTCTCATCCTATCGTCTTGCCCATTCTCTGTTTATTAGCTCCTATGCCAGACAATACTTGGTCACTTTTACTATTCTTACCTGTTTCCTGCCTGTGAAGTCCCTGTGGGCAGGTAGGTACCATGAGAGACTAGCACAGAGCATGCCACACACTAGATGCTTCAGAAACACAAGCTGGAGGAGTGCACAGCACATAAGAGGAATGCTGATACCCTAAACTGCCTGGCAGTGGGCACAGCACAGGCTCAGACTCTCAGAATCAGGGAACAAATAAGAATGATTATTTGCAACAGGGCACTGATGTAGCGTGAGGTCCATTAAGAACAGGCAGGGCTGGCTCGGCCTGGCCTCCCCCGAGTCCCAAGGGGACACTCCTTGAGCATCCTCACCAAGTATGGAGGAGCACCATTCCCTGGAGAACATGGTGGATCAAATGGGCAGGAGGAGGATAGTGGTTGGGAAGTGGGAGGCCAGGGGCGCAGCCAAGTCCCTCTCTGTCCTCAGTCACCCTGTCTACATATGGATGAGCTGCCTCCAGTCCTTTCAACCTCATCTAGTTGGTGAGAGGTAGGAAAAGCCTTCAGAGAGGCAGAATGCAGCTATTTCTCATCCAGAAGAACTGAGGTACCCCTGAGAGAGCAAGCCCTGAGCGCCTGCATGCAGGCAGGCCGAGAGTCAGAGGGTGTCCGTGCCATGGAGACTTACTTGGACAATATTCACAGTGACGCCGCCAGCTTGATACCCAGGATATGGGACAGAAGGATGCTGGCACCAAACAGCCTGAAGGGTCAGGCATTGGTGCAAGCCAGGCCAGCTGCCTTGCCCAGCTCCTGACAGCTTCTTCCCTACAAGTTTGTGCTTATTTAACAACCATCCCTCCTGTCCCATCAACCCTCCCAGAACCATCACCCTGTGTCCAGAGGTTTCCCCATGTTTGGATTTCACCTGCCTTGTCAATATTTCCTGTCCTCAAACTTTTTGAGAAAGGTTGGGTATTACCCAAGCCTGAGCCTTCTCTAGCTGGGGGTGGGGAGCACAGCTGGGGAGGAGCCATGAGGACCCCAGGCTACACAGTACAACTAACAGCCTGTTCAGAAACAGCAACACCCTGAGAATCTCATTCCACCAGGGGGCGCTGCCTCCCCAACAGGCTCTGCCCTAACTGTTCACTCTCTATTCTAGGATACACCACTATGTTAACACCAGCCTT
Organism: Lyroderma lyra; assembly: GCA_004026885.1. Lineage (NCBI taxonomy): Eukaryota > Metazoa > Chordata > Mammalia > Chiroptera > Megadermatidae > Lyroderma > Lyroderma lyra. The sequence goes on from PVJL010005579.1 coordinate 102,592, forward strand.
CCAAGGTGGAAAAATTCATTGACTGTATCCATCAATCGTGTGACATATCCCAAAGTCTTAAACCCTTTAAAAATTGTCTTTAATACAACTTTAAAATTATGTCTGAGAATTGAGGAAATTTGATAATGTTAAAAAGCTCTTGAAATAAAAAGAATGGAAAAAAAGATTTTAAGGAAAAGAAGCCCAGAGCAGCCCAGCGGTCCTCTCCTGCACACCCCAGAGGCTTTTTCCCTGGATGTTCCCTCTGCTGGAAGACCCCGTCCCTGCTGCCTCCCAAAAGACCTCCTGGCACTGGTCTGGAAACAGCTGTCACAAAGCCCAGGCACCACTGTTCACCATAAAAGCGCCTGGGACATCTATCCTCCCTGAGTCCCAGGGTGCTGCCTCAGGAGATGGACTCACAGATGTGACTCACTGTTCTGGATCTGCCCCTTGCTCCCAGTCAGGTCCTCAGAACAAGGCAACCCCCAGCCCACCTCCCAGGCCCTCCTCAGTGCCCTACCCTTTGACCTTTGCTTCTGCAATGTCTCGACTGACACTATCCCTTATTCCGTGCCAATCCAAGACCTACCTTCTCTTCCAGAACCTAGTCAAGAACCACCCAGCATGGAATCCACAACAAAGCCCTGATACCCAGTGCCAGCTGGGTCCACTAACCCTTCGCAGAATTTCTGCCAAAGGCTTGGAGCTCAGAGTCTGTAGTCCCTTTGGGGAAGGACACTCCAAAGTCCAGCCAGGGCCAGCATAGAGAGGACACATACCCTCAGAGGAGGAACAAGCAAGGTGAGATCAACCTCAGATCTCCCAGAGGAGTAAACTTTGACCCAATAGTCACATGAGTATTTATTGAACAAACAGTTATCCAAAACCTGCAATGTGCCAAGCACCATGCCAAGCATGGGAACTGTGAAATGTGAACAAGACAGACCTTTGTCCTGCCCTGGGGAAAGGTGGTACAGTGATGAGTAGACATACAAAGAAATACTGTGATGAGGATAAAGCAGGACAGGGCTTGGAGAGGGTAGGGCTGTTAGGCATCGAGGGGATGTTTGAGCAGGGCGTGAAGAAGGCCATCGATCCGGGCAAAGCCCTTCTTAGGCAGAGGCAGACAGTAAAAGTCCTGACTGGCTGAGGGCTTGAAGTCTCCTTCCTTCAGGAAGCCATTTCAGATTGCTTCTTCTGGTCCCCACTGTACCTGCTCCACCTGCCTTCCAATAGATGCCTGCCTGATTCTTGTGCTCTGTAAGATAATCTGGTGATAAAACTCCTGAGAAGATGCATCCAAACGACAGTGATCTGTGTCCCCAAAGGGAAAAGAGCTGGGTATATCCCACTCTGGTGTCCCCAGAGACCAGGACAATGTCTGGCATACAGCAGGTACTCAGTAAGTGGTGCCCAAAATATGGAAATGTTGCCAGAAAATGAGGTCAATGATGCCTTCTGAGGATGAAGCTGACCCAACAGTGCCTTTGTTCTCACGCCCCATCTCCTGGTGGAGGAACACTCACTCTCAGTCTGCCAGTGGAGTCATGATTGCTCGGCCCAGCTGGGCCCAGAAAAGCAGCTCCCATGGAGATAAATGGGTGCTCTTTTCTGTTTATTAGCAGTACACTCATAGGGGGTAAACAGGAGGTTTGTGCCTTCCTGCTCTTCTCAAGAGTGGCATTGCAGTGACCCATGAAGGGGCTAAAGGCAGCGATTATGGGTAAGGTCTACAAGAAACTGCAATGGGCCACTTCCACATCATATAAGAATGCTGCCTGCGAAGACTGAATACCACCATTATGGCTGATGTGGGTATGAGTATATGAAAAAATGAATGTGTGTATATGAGTATGTGAGAATGTGAGGGTATGAGTGTGTGTGCACACAAGTGCACATAAAGCCAAAAAATATCTGTAAGAAAATGCACCAAAATGACCTCTGGGAGAGAGAATCCAGATGGCTTTTATTGGCCTTTATGACTTTTTATATTTTCCTAATAGACTATACTCAGCGTGTGCTACCTTTAGAATCAAAAAGCAGCTAAAATAAGTCATTTTTTAAGGTCATGGATGCAGAGAACAGATAGAAAGGACGTGTGGCTCCGTGCGCACCTAGTCCTGAGGAGAAGGGGCAGGGTGCTTTGAGGTGACTAGAGGGCCTCAACCCACTTCCTCATAGCCAACTCCTCTGTACTTTGGTTTCCACTCCACACTGGGATTCTCAGTTCCTTCTGACCCTGGTGCTCCCAAGTTAACTGCCCAGGGTCCCAAGTAGGGGCTGGGCCAGGAGGGGCTGAAGGTAGAAAGAGAGATGAAGGTCACTCACGTCTTGGCTAAGCTCAGCCCCACATTTTGTTGTGGGGCCTGAGATTCTGCTTCATGGGCACATGCTGCCTGGAGAGGCCACCTGCGAGGTTAGTGGCCAGAAAAATCTTCATGGCCGGCTGCAGCCTAAATACAAAGTGAGAATCTGACCCTAAAAGTATTTTAAGAGCCTAAAACATGCCAAAACTGAAACATGTGGGCAAATAAAATAAAAGATTACATAATGGGGCTAGGTACACCGAGAGAAGGCACACAGAGTCACTAAGTACGCAAGTCAGGCCAAGTAAAGAAGGTTGGAATGTCCCGGCGAAGTAAAGATCTTGGGACCTAAAGGTAACCCTGAATCCAATTCCAAGTCGATACACAGATGACATTCAGAAAATATTTGAAGAACAGGACAAGGAGGGTCGACAAGAAAAGACCCCAAAACCCACTCTACAGGATACTCCCAAGATCATTTAAGCCAAATTTGAAGGTTTAACAGTGTGAGGAAAGACACCAATTTCACAAATGAAACATCCAGGAAATTTAAAAAGGTAGAACCAAACTCAGCGAAACTGCAGTGTCACCTGCAGAACAACAAAAGACAATCATCTCTTCCAAGGACAAATGATAAGGAGGAAAAAGAATCTGCCTTGTTCCATAATGAAAATGATAGAAGGAAAGTAAGACCTCCAACACTACTCAGAGGGTTTAGAAAGTGGTGACAAAAGCATGGGGAGGCAGCTAAACAATCTTGGTGGAATTCCTTCAAAAATGGACAATTCTTTAGATGAACCATCGTCACCAAACACCACTGCCCTACATATATATATAGTTTTGGTGCCAAGCAGAGCCCAATTTCACAGACGCCGCTCAGCGAACGCGTTCTCTTCATCTGAAAATAACGGCCTGGGCCCAGACACGGTCTCGTCATCGCTCATTTCTCCCAACATCTTCGGGCAACACGAAACCGATGGAAAGGCGCTGCTGCTACTCAAAGCGACGGAGACGGTGAAGCCTGTGGGCCTGCAGCTGGGGCCGGCTGGGA